>MQRK01254273.1:4439-27788 GCA_001938485.1 Girardia tigrina
TCACAGTTCGATTAAGAAAAGATTTAAATTACATTCTTTATCCATCTAGAAGAATGTCTACGTATAAACTATTTGTTGAAAAGTTTCCCAATTAAAAGTTGACTTTTAGTTTTATAAAACTTTAGAAAAAACATTTAATGGTCTGTAAAATTGCTAAACTTTGAAAATCTTGGTAAATCTTTGCAATTGATTTTCCATAATTAAAACAAATGTAATGGTAAAAATTATTCTTTTTGAAGGGATTATATAAATTTCAAAGATCCTTTGAATATGTAAATCAGTTTTTAGTTTATTTGTAAAATGTTGTTCAAAAGAATTATATTGGTTAAACATAAATAATTGAATTTTGCTGATCTAAGGAACACTAATAAATTTTTAATAAGTTTCTAATTTTGTTAATTGATATTCAGGAAATCCAACTATTTCTCTTTTGTAATAATATATATAATTACTTTGTTAAAAATAATCAAAAAAATTTTAGTACATACAAATGTGTTACAAATGAAAGTAAAAATTATAAATAATAAGTAAAATATTAAAATAATCATTTATCTTTTTTATTGAATATTGTGAAGTAATAACTTTTGAAAACTCCACTGCTAATAAAAATCCAACAAATCTCCAGAATTTATTTTGAACAAATTCCAACAATTTCAATTTAAATTTTAATTATTCAATTAAAAAATCAATTTTAATTTATTATAGGATTAAAATACTATATACATGAGTAGGTCACTACAAATATAATTAAATTATTATTACAGGGTGACTCAATGAGTACACCAGGTCAAATGTTTGATATTTTTTGGTTTAATCGTTGAGTGAAGAATTTCGATACAAGACATGGGACTATAAAATTTCGAGAACTTGAACTAATTACACAATACATATATAATTACAAAACTCAGAATTTTGTAATAAATGACTTACGTATAAAAGGAATCCGTAACAAGTACTTAATAAAAAATAATGTTCACATCCCCTCAAATTACATGGCTTTAGCTATTCTACATTTCTGATCAAAATCCTRCCGTCCTCTAGTTGTATCTTATAACTTCTTTTATGTCTTTGCTTTATAATTTTACCTGGTCCTATAAAGCGGTCATCATCTTTTGCTGGGCAAACTTTCTTAATCAAAATTTTATCTCAGATTTGAAATATTCGCTTTGTTTCAATTGTATTTTTATTTTCTTTTTCGCCACTTTTTCCTTCTATAATGTTTTTCCACCAATGTCTTAGTTTTCTTCCAAAGATTATTTCGGCTGGAGATATTCCGGTTGTTGCTTGAATTGTACCGTTTAACATTTTTGCCAACATTTTTACCCAATCTCTATGCATTTCAGCTTTCAATCATATATTTATGGCGTCTTTTATTGTTGTTAATTGTCTTTCTATAATCCCGTTAGTGTTGTGGTGATAAGAAATTGAATAGACTATCTCCATCTTAATTTTTTTCGTCGTTTCTTTAAAAAGTGCTGATTCGAAAGTTTTCCCTCTATCAACGTGTATCTCTTTTGGTGGTCTGGATTTCCAAATCCATTTATACAATAGTATCTTTCGTGTAGTCTTCTCGTCGGTCAAGCTGATGTACTTACTAAATTGATCTTGGTTTGTCGGAGATTATTTTTTTAATTGTATAGTATGTTGGATAGTGAATATATTTTTTGTGAAAGAAAGTTTATAGGTTTTATTTGCGATCATGGATATGTGATTTATTTATTCATTTGTTATTATTTTATTATTAGTGTAAAGGAAGAGATTTATATGATATGAGACGATCAAATAAAGTTAGTTGTGAAAAGAACGTAAAAGAAGACGAAAGAAAGAAGATGAATAATTATTTAACTATTATACGTTAAATTATAATTTTGGGTAATAACTTGATAATCGGGTTTAGAAATTTGAAATTCAAAAAGATCAATAATCAGATTATTCTCCTTATAGGATATTTATACAGTCCATTTCAAAAATAAAAGTTTGAATTTCATAAATAAGTTTGAATTTCATAAATAAAAGTTTGAATTTCAAAAATAAAAGTTTTATTGTTTTAAGTATATAACTGTATATAAAAATTTTAATCAAAATAACATTAACAATTAAAAACATATATTTAATGAAATCATTTATTCTTCTAATATGTTATTGATTGAATCAACAAGATGCCAGAAACTACGATAATACTCATTAAATGATCCAATTGACTGAATAATATTTTTAATATTATTTTTTATTCTTCTCTTGTATTAGCTCTGGGTCTAATGTGATCCAGTCTACATTTTATACATGCAAATACTCAATGGGATTTATATCAGGTGAATAAATAGGTAGCATCATTACCTGGACACCTCTTACATTCAGTAAATTTTTGATTTCATCTCCACAGTAGAAACGAACATTGTCCATTACTAATATTGGATTATTTTAGAAGATGCCTTTACGAAAACATTCTTCTAAAAATCCAATAAAAATTTCTCTTTTGCATCTACCATCAACAAGAATAAAATGTTCTATCCCGTTCATCGAAATCATTGAGCACAGAGAGACATTTTTCCCCGTGATCTTGGCTGATAGATAACCGCATCCTGTCCAACAGAAGAATATCCATAATTGGTAGAGGTGTGTACGTTAAAACCAGATTCATCTAAATTCAAGATTTGTCTGGATCTCATTCCCAAGATTCTTGAGCAAAAAAGCTGTCGATATGCTTTATGTTCTTTTGTTAGAACAATGTTTGCTCTTCTTTTCAGTCTTTTCCTTGAAAGGCTGGCCTCTCTTACTACTCTACTCATTTTGGATAAGGAAATATAATTTTTATGTAGGCATCCTCTACACCCAACTTGAGTCAATGAATTGGCATTCCAAAATATGGAACGAATTTCTGAGTGGAGTGCATCATGATTCTCCTTTCTCCTACCCGCACTTTTGTAAAGTGCTTCAAAGGTAGGATCATCATTTTCACAGGTTTCAATCTTTCGAATGGCGGTATTAAGATCATTCATACTCAGCGACGTAATCTCCAGCATTTCTCTTTTTGACTTCACCTTGTAAAGTCTTTTTATTTAGTTGACTATGCTTGAAGTAATAACAACCCTCGATTTTCTTTGTGGTCTTTCGCCAGTCATAAGATAAAGTAAAATTATTAAAATTAGTAAATATTTTTATACAATTATATACTTAACCCTTAAATGCATGATTTTTTATTTTTTCATGAAATATTTTTTTCTGTTTAGATTTGATGTATTTGAGATTGGGAAAGAAAAGGAGTTTTGACATGTTTTGTTATAATCGTCATAGACAAAAATGTACAAAGATAATTTATTTACAAAGGACAGCAATTATTTACACAAACTGGATGCATGGCACTTTCAAACGTTTGTTGTATCATTTTTGATACAAGATGCATTCAAGGGTTAAAATAATCAAACTTTTATTGATTAAATTCCAACTTTTATTTATGAAATAGACTGTAAATGAATTAAGAATTAAAAACTAATACAATTTACTGATGAAATTAGATTGTTGAATATATATACTGAATAATACAAATTACTTACTTCATTGTTGTACATATAAAGAATAAAAAAAGTTTAAGGTGTCGCAAATTGTTTTCCAATAACAATTTCTACAGGAAAATAGTCAAGAATCCAAACGTAAAGTTATCATCAAAAAACATTCCTAAAAATCATAAACTTTTATTAGTTTGTATTTAAGAAGATCCATTAAGTATTATTTTTGTTTGTTATTCAATTCTTGATAAATTGTTTCTTATTACCTGAGTTAGATTTAAAATATTATATTTCTAAAATATTATATTTTTCTCATTATAATAATTATTCATTCTTGGTTATCTTACAATACGAGTTAAAGTTTACGAGATTTAATATTATTTTAATTTATTTTAATATTAATATAATGTTTCCAGTTAATATAATCTATCCAAGTTATGAATGTAACTAAGCAGGGCCTTTTCGATTACTTAAGTAATAAGCAATTCCAGAAAAATCACTTTATGTAATCAAGTAATTTAAGTAAATTTTCATTAAATAAAAAAACCTATAATACATAAAATTACATTTATTATATACTAGAAAAAATGTGACTGTGCAAAAACGCAAATAATCTATCATTTCGTCACCAAGAGAAGACCTCAGTTTTATAATAAATAGTCCTGCAGCACTAAAACATATTTCTGCTTCAACTGTTGATGGTAATAATGATGAAAAGCTTGAACTGTTTTAAAGCCTTTGGAATCTTCTTGGTTGCCTCGTAGAACTTTATTTCTATTTTCTAGTTTGATATTTCAACATTTTTAGGGTCGACATTTTTAGAATTTCCTTGAGTTCTTCAAAGTTGCATTTTTTAAAACGAGCAACTTTCAAGCGATTGATACAGACTACATCTTTTTCAAATGACCCATTTGGAAAAAGTCGTACATACAGATCACTGGCAATTTTCGGCAGCTCGTCTTTCTTGGATAAATAAGAACTGATGTTGCTAAACCAAACCACAAAGATCTTTGTTCCGTCTTTATTCAACCCTCTGTGACAATGAAGCCAACGAATCTTTTGCAATTTGTCCAACTTCTTGTCTTCTACACAATCTGTTTCAAAACGTACGCCATCCGTTGCAATACTAAATGGTATTCTCCTGAAACAATATTGTCTCATTTTAGTTGAGAATGCCGTTTTAACGTTGAATGACTCTTCTTAATTCACCTGGTAATTAGCATCCCCAGATCAATGGAACTGAACCCTTTTGATACCTTTCAGTGAGTCCAACATCTCTTCGATGTTCTGCATTTGCAATGCAGGGAAACGTGACGGTATAAAGAAATTCGATTTTTCGCGAAACAAATTCTTTTTCTGTTGCAATTAGCAATCTCCTTGGATTGTAAATATCTTGATGTGCTCCACTTTTTCTATCACTGCTTTAATGGAGTCCAGACCTTTCGCTTCATGCATAAAAAATTGCGTCCTGATAGATATATCCTTGACTCATTGGGTGTTGGAAATAGGTTATCCATTCCACTTGTGTAACAGTACTCTGTCCATAATTTTTTCTTTTTTGTATAAAAATACTATCGCTGAGTCGGCTCTCTTCCTTTTTGTCAACAACTCGTTGAGATCCTGATTTAAGGACGATGGCCGTTTAGATGCTCTTCTCGATCGATCCTAGAAATCCGTGATTTTTATATTCACTGGTTTGTTCGTGACAAACAAATCTCAGTCCACGAATACTTTAACGATTGTTGCTTAAATAACCTCGTTTATCTGGGCAACTTCCAAGAATTTTTGACAGTCAGCTATAAATTCTTCAATGTCCTGTGATCCATCATAAACTTTTGAAGTCAGGTTTCGATGACACTAGTCATGGTGGCTATGTAATAGGATTTCATAACTGTAAAAGAGCTAACTGAAAGGTATGTATTTCATTTCAAAAAAATCGAGTGGTACAAAATAATTGCAGATTTTAAATTTGGACCTCACCAATTCGCATATTAAAATGCTCTCCTTAATTGGTCTGTTATTTTGTCATTCCATTCCGCTCGATTGTAAAACTAGTTCGAGTTGTGCGGCCGAAATATTGACTCAAAATCGATTAAATTGTTGAAAGTTATGAATTTTTTAATAAATTTTTCAGGGACTTTATAAACAACATGTTCAAAATTTTTTTGATTTATTAGTTTAATTATTAATTAATTATTTATTAGTTTAAAAAGACAAAATAAATTAATTTTATTTTGCTAAAAGACATTAAAAACTAATCTTATTTTACAAATAAGAAAAAAGTAATTATTTATTTTAAAACTTATTCTCAAAAAGACAAACGTTTTATTTGTGCTATCAACGTTCAAGAATAAAAACAAAATAATCTTTTTTCATTACATTTAAAACAAAAAATGAATATTTTATTAAAAATAACTCTATCATCAGACGATTTAATGAACAAATAATTATGAAATAAAAAGAGTAAGAATTTCTTTTTCAAATAGAGTAAATCAACAATAAATATTATTTTGATATTGTTAAATAAATAAAATAAGATTAATTCACAGAACAAAGTTGAACAATCTTTTAAAAAATATTAAAAAAAAACATTTTTTTGCAATGTAAACATAATAGTATCATTTTTCATCAATATTTTTATTTAAAAAAATATTATTTATAAAATTTATAATCAGTTTATAATTTCTCTGTAATACGATATTGAATAATTGAGTTTTTTTAAAATTATCTTGTTTTCTGATATTCGAAAATTCAAGTAAAAATATAATAAAAGATGTCCATTTTGTATTACCTTTAAATATAAATTTTATTGATACATTTTTTGAAAAGAATAAAAAGAATTCAATAGTGATTATTTGATGTTGTTTGGATTTTATGTATCAAATTTCATTTGTAAAAGCGGCATTTGTCAAAAAACAAACAAAAATAAATGGTCGAACTTTTTTTCTGTTCCAAGGGTAAAGAATTTTTAAATGCTTCATATCCAAAGATAATTAAGTTAATTTATTATTGAATTTTCTGAATTTATAAAATGTTTCAAACATATTTGTAAAAAAAAATAGGAGATAAAAACAATGATATCCGATCTTCCATATTCAAATATCACTAAAATATTAAATTAATAATGATAACAGTATTTTAAATAATAATTATGATACAAATAATATAATTTTCAGAACAAATGGTTTTTAGAACCATCTGTAGTGATAAATGATTTCTAAAACTGTTTATGAGGGAAAAATCTTCTCTCGAATTGTTGTGAATTTTTTAAATAGAAAATCATAGAGTTATATAAGCGATAAATAATAAATTTAGGTACATATTAACTCATTTTTTTCATTAATCGCTTGGCAATTATTGTGTTTTTATTTAAATAATAATTATTATAAATAATTATTTTCTTATTACGAGGGGTGTCCCAAAAGTTCATGAACTGAGAGAATATGGCGGGGTCACGTGACTGTAACGAGCGGTGTGTGTACAATGACATCAGGGGAGGAACCAATCAATTGTAATTGCGGTGAACTCTCATTGGCTGCCCGTCAGCATGTGTGTGACATACGAATGCATTAATTTCTCATTTTTCTCTCTTGTAGTTAGTATGGAAGAGGCAGTGAAATCTCAACGAGCAGTCATCTATTTCCTCTGGAAGGAAGACACCCCACTGCAGATATTGTGCACCTTTTACACCGCGTCTTTGGTGATGCCGCTATGGGAAGAACGGCATCATTGGAGGATGATGAACGCAGTGGGCGACCAACAACGTCCGGATGTCAAGAAAATGTGAAAGTTATCGAGGAAGTCATTCTAGGTGACAGATGTGAAAAAATGTGGGAAACTGAATGGTGATTATATTGAAAAATTTGACAGTGATTTTTGATGAGAATTGATTAATTTTGTTAACTGGAATAAACTTTTTGAATTTGCTGTTACTTATCAGTCCGCGAACTTTTAGGACACCCCTCGTACTTCAGTACTGTTTTTTTCATTAATATTTCCATGAAGATGATGTTCTAAATATATTATTTGACTAAATATAACTTAAATTGAAGTAAAGTTACAGTAATTGTAATACATGAAATGTGAAAGTTATGAAAATGAAAAAAATAAGGCAGAAATACTCTGAAAACATCATTGACCTTTTTTAGAATTCAAAACAGTGTAAAAAGGATTGTATTTTATGATATTATATTTAAAAATATAAATATATCAATCTGTAATATATAATATAATATGTAATATATAATATAATATATAATATCATGGGCGTCCACAGAAAAAAATCCAAGGGGGGCAAAAATAAAAACAGTAAATTAACAAATATTTTTAAGAATGTTTTTTAATGATATAGAACAAGCATAGAAATATAAAAATAGAATTATACAAAATCAATTGTATAAGTAATTAATTTTAAATAATGAATATACAATATCTTTATTATGTATTACAATGTATTATTACAATTTATCATTCAGCAAGTAAAAATTGCATTCGTCTTTTATCCTGCCAAATTTCTTCATTATATTATCAATAAACTTTGTTTTGTTTGTTTCGTCCTGAATTTTCTTTCGGTGCAAGCTCATCATACATAAACAGGACAATCGTGATTCTGATATTGTAGCTCTTATTCATGTTTTAACACGTCTCAATGTGTTAAAACTTCGTTCAATCGTACAAATCGTAACTGATAAACTCAAAGCGATGGTTATAATTGTTTTGACTGATGGAAAATAGTCACAATGTTCAAGAACGTCTATTTTTGGAGAATTTTTAATGGAGAATTTCTTAATGGAGAACAAATTGTCCATTTTCGTACCACTTTGTAGCTTCGATTTGTAAATTTATTATATTGTATTGTGCACCAAGTTATTTTGCGTTTTCTAAAAATGTCGTTTTATCTAATTTTATAATACATTTTGGATGAAATTGAAAAATTGAATGGTTTGGTCATCTTTAGAAAATCTTGACGTTAAAGAAGATATTAAAGAATCCAAATATGGTATAAATATTGATTGTCGAAAGTATATTTCAGGAGTGTTTCCTGTACAATTATTTCTATATTTTTGCATGGAACAACGCCTGGGTACTTCAATATTGATGAATAATTTTGCAGCCAAATCGAATGATTCTTTAAAAATCTCTTGAAATTTTTCGTCAGAGTTTTCTCGATGCAATAAAAATATATTAATTAAATCCTGAACGTGTTGATGAGCAGCTCGTAAATCTAATTGTACAGACTGAAGAGTCTGAGTTACTGGTTCCAAAATGGCTGAATATTTGGCTATTATGTTTAAAAAAACGATAAACATTCCATTACTAGTCGCCGTTAATAAACGATGAGCTTCTTGGCTTGTTGAACCAGTCCAATTCGTTGACATTTCCTCTAGTTTATTAAAAATAAGCCAAAAATGTTTTGAGAAAATGGAAATACTTTGATATTTTGATGTCCATCTTGTTTCTGATAGAAGAGGAATTGTGGGAACAGTAGCTCTATGTTTTGGACTCTCTCTAAAAAATGTTATTATCGATTTTACTATTCCAATTGTTTGACAGACTTCTGCGACAATGTTCAAATCATTAACAACTAGATTTAATCTATGAGAAGCACAATGTACATAAGTAGCATTTGGATATCTATTTTTGATTTGCGCCTGAACACCAGCTTCATTTCCGGACATAGTTGCACAACCATTGTATCCTGTCCAATCAAATGTTTTTAGCTTCATCAAAAAATTGAACACCAAGTGAAAGCTGTTATACCCCTGCAATATCAGCTGTTTCATTAGCTAAAATTGAAAACCCAATTGATTTATTGACTTCTGAAATGATGGAATCTCTCAATTCAAATTCACAAAATTCAATTAATTGATGTTCAGTTCTCACAAATGTATATCGTGGGTTTGCAGGTGCTGTGGTCAAATGTTTTTGTAATGTAACATCTACAGCTTCAATTCGAAATCGAAATAAATCCTTTAAATTCCCTTCATTGCTATGTTTTCCCCGCAAGGGTAAGTCATGAGTAGCACGAAATATAATCGAAGACAAAATTGAACCTAGTTTTATTCAATGCGATTTTATAGTCGCCTGTGCTGCAGAATCGATTTGACTAATTATATCTTTCTTCGGATATTTGTTAACGGTAATAAAATTTTGCGCATCAATAGTTGCTTTTTTGTGCCATTGCGACGTCAGATGAAATCTATCAGCTTCATGAAAATTTTTATAGTTTATAAATACTGATTTTATAAATGCCCCTTGAAGACATCGATGAATCTTTGGTGGAAAAAGGACACAATATTTGCAAAATGCACCTTTTTTAGTTATTGAATAACACAATCATGGTGAATATTCTTCTATCCAAGGAAATCGAAAAGCCCTTTTCCCAGTTGAATCTTTTTTAAAATTGTATTCTTTTTTAGGAACTGTTGTGTTTAGGAGAATCTTTAATTTTAAATCAAATGGAATAGAAGAAACACTGATATGGGCACCAAACGATAAACACATCTCTTTAAGAAGAAATAAAAACAATTCATTAATGGTAAATCAAAAAAATTAATTTATCATTTTTACTTCGTGGATAACCAAAATTTTCTTAATTCTAATCTATAAATTAAATTTAATCCACTCTAGCTGTAATCAATAAATGCAATCTAAGTGAATTCTAATATAATAAATTTAAAAAAAATTTAATTATTAAATTTTCAGCTTATCAGCTCATAACATTAAAATGTTTTCGTATGCAATAAATAATACTTATTTTATATAAAATACGAAAAAATATTTTCAATATCTAATTCTTATAATGTATATTTAAAAAACTGATCTCTCTGTTTTTGTTAAAATTAACACGGTTATATAATAATAAACCATAGTAATTTAAACAAAAAATTCTTTGTTTCTGCCTAGCCATTGAGTAAAACAACAAACTCATTATAAATATCATAGAGATAATTTTGGTTATATTTTTGCTATCTTACACGTACTTCATTCACTTCTATATTAAAAATACTCAACTATTTGTACTTAAATCCTGAAAAATCATTATTTTGACTTTGGAAACGTTCGAAGGTTTTCTATGTTTTAGTACTTATTGTTCTCTGCAAGTATTGTTCTCTAAGATAAGAATTGAAAGTATTTATTTGGTAGAACACTTTCAGATCACACGAAAGAAGAACAATGTTGCAGTGGTAAATATGAGGAGTTAGTTAAAATTCTTTTTGCTGACATTTTAAGAATTTAGAAATGATTAAAATTTTTAAACATAATTTAAAAAGTTTTTAAAAATATTATAAATTAAATTTTGATTTCAGGTTTAATTATATAATTGAAATTGAAAATATTTTAGAGTATATAATTTCTGAAAATCATAAATTTAAACTAAAATTAATTTTTAATATGGTAAAATAAAATGTTTTCCTAAATTTTGAAATAAATATTATTTGTAAACAAATTGAATCAGCTTTAAATTGGACAAGATTTTAAATATTTTGCAAAGAATTTTTTTTAATTTTAAAATGTGTATTTTTTAGAATAGATTTTGTAATGATGAATAGACAGAGTTTGTGCGTCTTCAGTTACATAAATATATGTGATTGATAGCTTGACTTTTCTGTCCATTCATGCAATCCATTCCTTTTTCTACACAAACATTAACACAAAAAATTGAAATAAGACCTTTTTGTGTATTGAATGTTACGTGTGTGTAAGGGAGGTAAATTATCGGAATGTAAGGGAGGGTTGTGATTTACAATCATCAAACTTATGTATCAGGACGAGTTCTAGAATATTCCTTTACACTTTTATTGACTAGAAATTGCGGAAGATTATTCTACTACATTTTCTATTCTTTTAATTCTGTACTATAAAAGCTATTTAGTATTTGTTGCCATGGATCTTCAACTTTTTCAAGTTGTGGGAAATCCAGGTTTTTGAGTAGTATTATCAATTGCAGCTCCTCAATATCAGCCTCTCTCACGAAGGCACTTGTCAGAAAATGTAATCAAAGCTCTTTACAAAGAAATGGTAACAAATATATCAGAATGTCTCAGAGAAGTTAACAAAGCTTCTTTAACTGTACATATCTTGACTGCCCAGTATTCAACAAAAACATATATAAACCTTACTGCCCACTAGATAACGTTCCAATTTGAACGTAAACAAGCATTTTTGCATTGTCAATCTTATGATTATCAACCTTACTGATAATGAAAATGGAAAAACCTTTAATGGTGTGCTAACCGAATTGTCAGACAAGCTGTCTGCTATAGGTACCATGTAAATCTGTAATATCTGTCCTAGAGCAACCTGAGTGAAGAGGGTGTGTGGAAACCTAGCAAAGGGAGGATGAGCTCCTTGGAGGTAACGGTCATCCATACCTTGTTAATTGCCTACTGAGACACACACCATTTTACAACCAAGCCATAATGCTTGTGCATAATTGAGTCCACCCACTGGCCAAGGGCTACGGTGAAACGACTAAAAGTCTCTATATTCAAGTTTGTGAATTGATGAACAAATTTTGATGTCAAGATTTTATTTGACAAAGTTGAAACGAATCAAATTTATTTCGGTATTGCTCATTTGATTTATTTGTTGAGGGATTTGAAACCGAGAAGTCGCTGCAACAACATAATTTATTAAATACTTCTACCACACTTAAAACATAGATTTAAACAAAACATTTAAACTAAACATATACACTAAACATTTACGCCACTGACACGAAACAATTTTATTTTGAAATTGCTCATTCGTTGTTATTTATTTGTTGTGAGATTGGAAACGATACAATTTTCATAGTAAAATAGTTCATGTAAATTTGTTGTGAGAATTGAATCGGAAATTGAGTGAATAACAGTTTTCATTTATTTGTTTTTTTAAAAAGAAAAATTTAAAATTACGATTTATCATGTTATTTGTCATTGCGTAAATTTTGACTACAAGAAAAAAAAATTCTGAGATGAATATAATTCATTTAAAGTGAGACTAGCACACCGAAACCGAGATCCTCAATTTATTTTTCCTGCGCCCATCTGCTACCACGGACTGGTGTTCAGAGCAACCTGGGGATCGGCCGGAACATTTATCATTTAAGATAAACAATATCATTGGAGCGAAATTAAAAGGATTGACCGAACATTTGCCGAGATAACATAAATAAAATAGATTACTTTAAATAAACTAAAATAATTAAATAATAATAATAATTAAATAAAATAAATAAATAAATAATATAAATTTGGTGATTACTAAATATTTGAAAAAAGAGTTTCAAATCGATTAAAGTATGTGTGGTTTAAATGTGTGTGTATTTTATTTAGATTGATTGTATGTGATTTTTAAGAAACGAATAATAAAAAGAATGTTAGGATTTCTAAAGATTTAAAAATAATTCTTTTGGTAAAATTATTAATTTCAAATAAAATAATATTTAGTTTAACAAAACTTGGAATTAAAAATTATAAATATTTTAGTTTTATTTTATCAATTTTCAAGGCTGATGAAAATTACTATATAAACAGCAGCAAATTTAGTTTAGTTTGCCCAAAAAATTCTCTCATCTAAAACAAAAGGAAATAAGTAAACTCATTTTATAGAATTATTTTCATTATTTATTATTCTTTTTAAAAATATTATTCTTTTTAAACCATAAGTATCCCGTGTGGGAGAAAAAGGTTTAATTTAAATTTAAACATTAGTTCGTTTTGGAGATTCACAGTTTTTACTGTAATCTATTAACTCGTACGAAACATTGTTTTGTGTTTGTGTTCTATCATCATGAATTGAATTATTATTATTATTATTTTGACTTGTTAATCTTTTTTATTTGAAATAAAATTTCATAAAAGAATTTGTGTTCATTTTCTATATATTTATGTTGGAAGTCCTTTCTGATTAATTGGAGTCAGATTGAAGATTTTAAATTTCAGATTAAAGATTTCAGATTAAAGATTACAGATTAAAGATTAAAGAATAAAGATTTACGATTAAAGATTAAGATTTGTGTTTTAAAAGTAAATAATTATATTAATGATTTCTAATACCCAACAAGAATATTAATAATAATATATGATAACAATGAAAGAAACTTGAAAATTCTAAAGCCTAACAACCAGTAGCAGAAACCAACTAAGAACTTTTAAAGTCAAACAATCCATCAGAGTCGTTTAATGAATATAACGAAGAATATTAACATTCAGAGTGTATTACTTGTATCTTATCTGTTTGATTAGTAAGTTTCTATATCCTTACAGAAACAACTTCTACTTAAATTGTATATTACTTATATCAAATTTCCACTATTAGGTTCGTGATTAAAATTGGAAGTCATAATTTTGTACTTTATTTCTACTAAAATTTTCATTATTGAAACAAATTTATTTTAATATTTTATTTACATAATCCAGATCTCAAAATTCTATATAAAAATAATAATATCGATAAATATATAAATATGTTATTTTATTCAATTTTGCATGAATTTAGATCTTTAAAAATATTTTAAAAATTCAAGTCTTAAATATCTTTCTTTGATTTTAAATCATTCGATTATAAATTATTTCTTTTTAATAAAAACATTTTATTTGTTTTTAATAAAATTGGAAAAATAACTTACAAATTTAAAATACAAAAATATTTAGCAATATTTAAATTTATTATTATTTAATAGAGATTCATTCATTATAAAATTTTTAATATATTTATCTATATTTTATCTATTATTTATCGAATTTTAATTTGTAGAATTTTCAACTTTAAATTATCTTTTTTTATTAAATCTCTGATAAAACAATTAAAATTCAATTATTCATGAAATTAACTTTTTAAAATCAATTAAGATATTTTTTACTAATAACTGTTTAAAACTTTTAATTTTATTTCGAACATTATTTTTAATTTATTTAAAATACAAATATAATTTTTAAAAATATCAAAAATTTAAAGTTCACCAAAAGGAACCCCAACATCCAGATTGATCAATAATAACAAAATAATTAATTCGATCCTCGAACAAAGGCACTGATCTCATAAAATGTTAAAGACCTGGTCTTATTACGACTGGTCAACGTCTGACCTTCACAATGCCATAAAACTATGAGTCGTAACATTTACTTATAAAGCTAAAACTTTAGTTTATTTGAAAATGTTTAGTCAAACTCTTTGGACCTATTTCCTGTGATTTACTTGATAAAAAGTTCATCTGTCGTTTTTATCCTTTCCGTTTTTATATTTATTAAAATTAAAATATCAATTACAATATAATTATTTTTATGACTATTTCATTTATTGATAAAGGCAAGGTCACGAAGGGTCATTCTTTGTTCAATCTGTTAACTCACTTTTACAAATAATGCCAAATAAATTAATAATATTGACAAAATATTTAAAATATGTGTAATAATTGAAAAAAATCTATTCATATTATATTATATTTGATGGTGAAATAAATAAAGAAAAAATAATTAAAGTTTTATATGATTTTAATTGATAATTTTAATTAGTATCAGATTTTCTGATAAATGTTTCAATTCTGATTTTTTTTAAAAATTTGCTATAAATAAATCTTTATTTTATGTCTCATTATTTATTTATCATATTTGAAAAATAATTAAATGAAACTATAATAATCGATATTTTTAACAAAAGACTTTTTATTAGATTATTTTACTTATTTCTTGAGAATTCGAAAGTTTATAACTAAACAAAAAAAAAGAATAAATTAAGTAATTGAAAAAATAGAAAGAAATATAATTTGTTTTAGTAATTATAATTTAAGTAAATATAAATAATATTTTTACATCCTTAATCTAACATTATAAATTAGAATTAATAATGTCTTTTAAAACTTCAAAAAAATTTCTAAAAAAATTAATAAGAAAAATTTATTTTAAAATTTTTTCATTTATCATTCAATAATTATTGAATTTTATATTTGGCTTTTATATTTTATTTTTTATCAGTTAATTAAAAATGATAAACTTAAATTTAATATCGACTTCTTCTTTCATTTTGTTTACTTAACATTTATTTAACAATTTATTTCGTCTTAGAAATTCACCTTATCAAATTTTTTTAATGGTTTACTTCAAAAATATTGATAAACAATGTACAATTTAACTTCTTTTTCATATAAAAGTAAACCTTTTTTAAACATACAAAAAATATTTTTATTAACACATCAACTGTGTTTTAATTTTATAAATATTTTATATTTTAATATAAACTTATTTTTAAAAAAAAATTTCAATATATTTTTTGTATTTGAATTTTTTTTCTATTTTCCTTTCGACATTTTTTATCTAGAAATGTATAAAACTTTATATGATGCCGTTTGTATGTACATTTTACCGTTTTCAAAGAAACCTTTTTGGTTTTTTGTTATATATCCCCTCTAAACAAAAACACATTCTGTCATTCTCGCCAATATACTTTTATTCACTTTAAAGGGTTTTATAAAAATAATTTTTACAAAGAACAAATATATCTGTGTATAATTGTTCTTCTAGCTACGCAGTATTAAGAAATAATTCCTGCAAAATAGGGCTTATGAGGAATATTTTGAATGTTTAATGTTTTGTGTTTGAATGTGTATGTTGATTTGGAATTGTGTCTCTCCTACCCAGATGGATGATAAATATTTTAATTCTTATTATCTAAAAATATTTAATGTTTAAATTCATTTCTAATTTAAAATAATTGTTAAATTTTAAATAAGTTTATTAATTTTATTTACAATTTTTAATAAATAAATAGAATTAATATCTTTAAATAATTAATAATCTTTTAAGCTTTTATCCAATATGTTTTGAATAAATATTTAAAAAAAATATTTATCCTTATGCTAAAAATAATAAAATTAAAGTCATTGGTCAATTTAGTTTAGAATGCACTCGTACGAAAGCTTTGGCAAAGATTATCTTAAGGACAATCAAAATTGGGGTGTTAATAAAAATATGAAGAGTCAATACTGTTCAAGAACAAAAAATAACTTGAACCACTTAATAAAATATTTTTTATTCTTTAACTATACAATATGATGAAAATTATCTTGGTTGTCAAATTATTGTCATCTCGGTATTTTTCCGTTTTAGTTGAATCCACGAATTATATTGATATCGTATTACGAGAAAAATAATAATTCAATGTCCCTGCGATCACATCAACGCTCGTAAATTAAAGTTAGAGTGAAACAACTGGTGAATAAAGTTGGAAATCAAGAAACAGGTTATGAAATAAAGTTTAGTTGAGGTTTTCAGAACAAATGGTTCTGCTTTCGAATAGTTAAGAGCGATATTTAGGGAATTGAGAGCAAGATATTTTGTGATGTGGATTTGGTAATTCCACTTGTTTAAATTGTGGGCACACAAAGAAACAATAATGAAAAACATATTAATTAGGCATTGGAAATACTAAAATTCCTTTCAATAAAACTTTTAATTTTTCTCGATAACATGAACGTCAATTTTTTCACGTGAATAACGAAGAAATCGGTGTTCTCAAACAATCCAACCAAATAAGCCTGGCTTGCTTCCTGAATAACAGAAACAGTGGATGAGCGAAATCACTATGTTGTCTTGATGTTCCGGGTAATTTATCTCAGAAAACTCTGGAAAGTAAGTTTGATGATTAAAAGTTCCGAGCTTTCTGGATTTCTATCAAAAAGAGAGTTCCAAAACTACAACGATTTGGTTTCTAAACATTATCTGCAACTGGTTCACTTTTCCGAGCGGCTTTAGTGGTAACTAATGTCAAAGTAAATTTCTACCTGTACTGTTTCTTGTGGTTTGCTTAGTACTAGCCATTTTAAATTGCCGTGATATTATATTAAATTGAATTTCGATGAAATAATTGATTACCCCTTTTATTTTTTATTGATGCACTGTTGGCTTTACATATTCTATCATATGATTAAGTTTGAGATACCAAAGGTAAGTTATTCATGTCGAAGAAAAGTAAATAATTTTTGCACAACCAGAAGAAAATATTTTTATTTAAACAAATGTTCCTAAAGTCTCATTGTGAGGAATATTTTTTAAAGGTGTTTATTGTATGTTGTTTGGTATGTTTATAAGGATAATTTTGATTTTTCATATTTTATTTAAACAACAATTTTGATTGTCCTTAAGACAATCTTTGTCAAAGCTTTCGCACCTTTGCATTCTAAACCAAATTGATTAATGAATTAATTCTTTTTATTTTTTAAGCATATGGAGAAATAAATATTTTAATAAAATATTTACTAAAAACTTATTGGATAATAATTAAAATAGTTATTATTTATTTCAAAAATATTAATTTGATTTATTTATTAAAACATATAAAAACTAATTAGCTTATTTAAAATTGTAAAATTATTTGAAATTAAAAATAAATTTAAACATTACATATTTTTAGATAATAAGAATTCAAATATTAATCATCCATCTTGGTTAGAGAGACACATTTTCAAATCAGCATACATATTCAAACACAAAACATCAAACATTTAAAATATTCTTCACAATGTTGTTTTAGGATTGTGTTTCTCCCACCCAGATGGACGATTGATATTTTAAATATTTAAAACGTTGAATTATTGAATCAACTTTAAAATATAAAAAAACCAACTTTAAAATTAAATTAATATATCATAAATAATATATTAAAAATATTTTTCTTAAAATAAATAAAAATTATTTTGTAATTTAAATTGTATATTATTATGTAATCGAATTGTTCCTTAAATTGTAATATAAATTTGTTTGAATAATAAGACGTTAAGAAATATTAATAAAATTTTATCAATCAACAACGATGACTAGTTACGCAAGTATAGTGGAGAATTGTCCTTCTGGCAATTCGAATTGTGATATCAATATATTTTTTTTAAAAATCCAATTAATGTTCTTAATACTCACAAAGAAGAATGAAGCAACTATTGTTATTAGAAGTAGAGTACGCATCGTTTGG
Source organism: Girardia tigrina (assembly GCA_001938485.1). NCBI lineage: Eukaryota > Metazoa > Platyhelminthes > Tricladida > Dugesiidae > Girardia > Girardia tigrina. Next base: position 22,895 of record MQRK01254273.1, read on the forward strand.
GCGTCTTAGTTGAAGAAACCAAGTTGATATTAAAGTTGATATTAAACTAAGTTGATATTAACCAAGATGTTCGTATTTTGATGCTAAAAGTTTTATTTTATTTGTTTATCTGCAATTATGAAACTAATTATTTGTTTTTGTTTACAAATTAAATAAAACGTTGTTAATTTGGTAAGGGGGTTAGTGAAAAATTGTAATAAGTGCTAAATAGATATAAAATTTATTTATTTAAGTTCAAAAATCACTTACTGCTTTTCGCAAATTAGATTAAACTATATAAATTTGTTTTGTCAATGTAATTATTTTTATTATTTTGGTTTGTTTGAACTATAAATTATATAATTATATTTTTATTGAATGTTATTATTAAATGTTATATTTTGTTGTGTTGATAAAGAAAATGCTTTTTTTAAGAGATTGTAAAAAAAAGCAATAAAAAAAGCGCTCTGTGTTGATCAACAAATAATTTTTGATTGAAAAATTCTAATAAATATCAATATTGCGGTATTTTTATTTCTTTTGCGACATTTGACTCATAATTTCCATTCAGAAAAATCATGTTTAGCGATTTTATTAGTTACTTTTATTTTTCCCATTAGATCTTCAACTTCCTTATCGGCCAGCAATAAACGTTCAAGTTCTCTTTCGATTCTGTCAGTTTCTTCTCTTTGTAGTTTTCGGGAGAAGGTGATCAATGTTCCATATTCATTTGTTTTCTCATCGTAGATTTCTAGATATTTTGATTAAAAATTTTAAACTCTTCATCGGTATGACTAGAATACTGATTTGTCCTTGCTCTATTTATCTGAAATCTCCATCTTATTTTTTTATTTGATGGGTAAAATATAAGATGGTTAAAATGTTCTGCATTCAAAACATGATTCCAATTGGTTAACGGCTGTAGCTTAAGTAGAACAGCAATAGTTTCATTCGGTTTTAGTAGCTAACCATAGTAGCGTAGCTATTTTCGGGCATTTAGTATCTATTGACCCTAAATGACCCTATAAGGACCCCTATAATTTGAATATTTTAATATGTATTCATATATTATTGATAGCATTTGTATTATAAATATATGTTGTACACGAATTATTGCGCCTAACGTAATTTGATGAGTTTGAAGTTTTACACGAATAATTATAATACATCGATTACTCTTGATTTCGACTTAAGTTTTTTTGTTAATTGTCGATTTTATTTCGTTTTTTTGTTCTTCAATCATTTTTGATTAATTATTCTAGTAATTGAAATGAACAAATTTGTGATATTTCAGCTGTATCTGATAATGAGAAGTTTGAGAAAGGATGGATAAAAGATTTTTACCAAACAAACATATAAACGAACTGAATGAATAAATATAAAACGAATAATCGAATGGAAAATTTGGAGAGAGAGAAGAGAAAAAATCGACATCTTGAGGATGGTCAGAAAGTCTTTGTGAAACAAGTACCTACAAAACTGGGAAAAGACACTTCCCTATTTGATGGACCATACCAAATTTTAAGACATATATCGCTATACAAATTGGAACTACAGAATCTGAAAGATAGTAACATAATTCGTCGAAGAATTGAGTGGATTAAGAAAGTAAATAACGAATTATAAAAGAAGGGAAAGTTGTGATTATTAATTTGTTAAAGTATTCTAAAAAGATTGTAAATATTAAATAAATTTTACTTGTTGACATTATGAATTCTGAAGTGAAACCTGGACATTTAACTATTGCCAAACAACGAAGGCTTTCCTTGTTCGAATCCTGAATTCAGTTCCTTGTAATCGAAATTCTATATGTTGTACTTCCCATAGTTTCAAGACAAAGTGATTTAAGAATTTCCAATGTTTCTTCCTAATTTTTCTTATTTTTTTCCTTCAAGATAAGGCATTGTTGAGTATAATTTTTTTGCTGCGGTAAAATTATAATAATCCCATAGACCAGTAGAATTGTTTAGCGGACCGGCGTATAGAGATATCTTCTAAATAAAGTTTCGTTAAAAATTTTGTCTGTGATTTGAAAAAAATATATTTCTGACCAAAGCCCTATATATCATAAGAAAAGCAAACAAAATTTTTGTAATTTACAATTAAGTCGTGCACAAAATGCAGGTTTTTGATGTTTTTTGTATTTACCGTAAAGTTATACACCTAAAGCATGTATGATGTAATGAGTCCTTCGAAAGCTTAATTTATAATCTTTGATATATATTTGTCTAAAATTTATTATAATGTTTCTTTTGTTAATAATTTTGATTTTAATTGTAGATGTCAAAACGTAATTTTTGCAACATTTGTTTATGCGAGTACAAGCAAAGGGCAAAATGCAACTCAAACCGCTCGAAATATCACCTAAGTTTTGAGGTAAGGGAAGTTGCAACGAATGCATAGTGCAACGCTGGTATCAAAAGTTTCGCTCTGGCAATACCAGCCTGGAAGATGAGCTCATGGCAGCCGCCTATTGACAATTGACAATGACGAATTGAAGAAGATGGTGGAAGCCGATCAGCGCAAAACAGTTCAAACACGTTGATCTCTCAACTGTTGCTCGGCACTTGAAGCAAATTGGAAAGTCGAAAAAGCTCAATAAATGGGTGCCTCATGAATTGAACGAAAGTCAAAAGAAGAGTCGTTTCGAGATGTCTTCCGCGCTTCTTCTGCACAACAAGAACAATCCGTTTCTCAATTAGATTGTGATGTATGATGAGAAGTAGATTCTCTCTGACAATCGGTGATGTTTGAAACAATGACTGGACCACGATGAAGCTCCTCACCACTTTCCGAAACCGAAACTCCACCAAGAGAAGGTTATAGTGACTGTTTGGTGGTCTGCAGCTGGTTTCATCCATCACAGTTTTTTGAATACGGATGAAATGATCACCACAAAGATGTACTACCAATAAATTGACAAAATGCATCACGAGCTCCGACATATGTACCCAAGATTTGTCAATATGAAGGGACCAATTCTCCTCCACGACAACGCCCGGACACACATCACAAAACCGACCCTACAAAAGATAAACCAATTTGGCTACGATACTTTTCCTCATCCACCCTACTTAACAAACCTCTCACCCACCAACTACCATTTTTTCAAGCATCTGGACAACTTCCTCCAGGAAAACTGCTTCAAAAATCAAGACGAACTCCAGAACTCAGGAGTTCTACACTATGAGCATCAATAAACTTGTTTCTTGGTGGCGAAAATGTATTAATTTTAATGGTTTGTTTGCGATTAATAAATTTTTTTTCAAGTGTTCCCACTTACAATTATAAATTTAAATTTATAAATTTAAAAATTTAAAAATTTATAAATTTAAATCCATTTATATAACTATGTAGAAAAGTAAAGTAGGTTTTAAATCGAGTAAAAAAAAGCAAAAATAAAGCAAAACAAAAATTATACATTTAGCAAATCCATTTATTGCACTACAAGAAAGTAACATTTTTTAGCATTTTCTTTTGGAAACCCTTTGAGGACTGTCATAAAATATAACAATGTAACAGTTATATATAACATAATATACATATAAAACACGTAAAAATATTTTTACTAAGAATTATAGTTAGAAATATTATATAACTTTTGTCAAGCACATTTGTGAAAGCACATTGTCATAAAATGTTTCACAGAATAAAATGCTTAAAAAGTTGTTAGGTTCGAACATATTTGACGAAACACAAGTCGTAATTTATATATTTTGTCTCATGCAGTTTTTTTCAGTATGATTTTTAGTTAGAAATCTGATTGCTAGAGAGAAATCTTGAAAAAATGTTTTAACTTCAGTCAACGATGTTTTGATTCAAAATCTAAATTTCTATTTTTCTTTTTTTTAACAAGAATGTATATATTTATATATAGAAATATAATTAATTATTTTCATAAATTAAAATTAAATAGTAATTAAAAAATTTCATTTCATTAATAAAAGTATTCTTCAAGTATAAATATTTTTCATTAATTTACAAATAAATGACGAATAAAAACGCATCATTTTGCAAATTATTGGTTAAAACTCTCAAATTCGGTTTAAAATACCAAATGAGTTTAATGATTTATATATGAATTATTTCTAATATTTAAAATTTTTCTTATAAAAGACAAAATATAATTAAATTTAGTTTTTCCATTTGCTTTAGTTGATTAAAGTTTAGTTGATTAAAATAATTATGAAAATAATTGAGGGTTTTTTTCAATTTAATTAATTTGAATTAATTATTTTTTAGGATTATATTTAAATGAATACTTTGAAAGAAAATTTTCTTATATTATAAGAAAACACAAATAATAATAACAAAAATATATTTTCTTTTAGGTATTAAAAATTGTTAATATATTTTTATGTTTCCGATTTTCATATTAATAATAATAATAATGATGATGATTATGATGATAATAATCGAGTCGCGTTTGTCATTGTCGTTATTTGGCCTTTCAAAAGTCATATTGAACACACAAATTTATTAATGAAAATAATACGCATATTTAAACAAATTTCTCGTTACTTGAATCAATTTACCAAATTTCATTTATTAAATTTTCTTCCAGTTTAAATTTATAAAATTTAAATTATAATCGTAAGATTTATTTATAAATTTTTAAAACATTATTAAATTTTTATTTAGAATAAGATTTTTATTTTCAAAATTATTTTTTAAAATTGTCATAAATTTAAACCCGCTTATCAAGCGTTCAAAATAGTACATTTATTTTAAAATGAATATTTCTACTTTTTCAATTTAATTAATTTAAATTATTTATTTTTAGGATTATTTTTTTATAGGAATGTATGAATATTAATGAGAAATCTATTTATGAAAGATAATCAAAAAGGGTAAATACTAGTCGAAAACATGCGCAGACATAAATAATTTCAAAATTAAAATGACAAAATCACAT
>MQRK01254276.1:13768-24510 GCA_001938485.1 Girardia tigrina
TATGATTTGGTAATTTGGTAGAGTTTGAATTTTATTCATGAAAATAAACAAAAAGATTGCTATGTAATACAGTGTATAAATTTGTAGATAATCGTAAGTGGTTTTTTGCAAAATAAATTTAAAAAAATATTTTTTTTCAAAAATTTTCAAGGAAGTGTATTGTCATCTAGAATACATCACTCCTGAAAATTTCAAGTCACCAGCACAACGGGAAGTGGGTGAAATTTCGATCGCAAGATTTGATCCATACAGACAAACAAACAAACAAACAAATGAAACGTAATAAAAGCTTGTAATAAATAAACAAATAATTTGTTCTTTTACAAAACAACTTTAGAAAAACGTAACATTAAACAAGTATTAAATATACAATTGAGTATTGAGAAATGGTTGAAAATCAGTTGCAAGATTTTCACCAGACAAACAGACAGATGAGGCTTATACAAAAGTGTGTAATAAAACTAACAAATATGATTGAAGGAAATCTGAAGCATGTACATTAATCGATTTCTTAAACAAGATTTAAGAAAATTATTCATCAAAAATATCAAATTAGCGTTCACAAGACTCAATAATAAATATAAATATGGAATAGTATTAAAAATAATAAAATAATCCCATTTTCACTCAATCAATTATTCTAACAATGTGAAACAAAAAATAAAAACTCGAATAATGCAGCGAAATATCATTTTATCGGGTTGTAAAACGTAAATAAATAACAAATAAAACCAACATACCGACCATTTGAAATTCGTCTTGGAGCCATTTTTGAATAATTAGTAAAACAAACCGATTAATTATGAATTAATTTATTTTGATGGAAACAATAAATTATTTCGTTTGTTTGTTTTTTTATGAAAATTGGATTTTGGAAAAAAATATTATTTTCAAAAACTCTTTTATGTAGTTATATATATATACACTTATATTTTATTTTCGAATAGAATAAATTACTTAAAATATAAATTTTTCTTTGTTAAAATAATAAAAATAATTAGATTGAAAGTGTTACGTAGAAGGGTCAATTTGATATTTCCCAAACGTCGTAACAAAAGGAGAACTTGTTAATAAATAATTCTCCTGACAATCGACTTATGAAATTTAGAATTTATAAATCAATCAATAGAATAAATGAAATAATAACGNGAGACTTCTTTTTAAAATATTTATTAAAATGTTTATAAAAATTTTTTACAATTTACAATTTGATGAAGAAAGAAAATATAATAATATCCCTGTGAGTAATGTAAGAATATTATGGAACTGGGAAACACCGTTCTCCAGTTACCAGGGATTTTTCAGAATTGTATACATAAAAATTATTAATTTATTATATTAACAATTCTAGATTTTATAAAATTTAAAATATATTAATTTTAAGAAATGAAATATCTTAAGTATAACCTTCACAAATGAGAAAGGAAATTTCTATCTCCGACATATCAATCAAATATCTCCACACGGTCAACAATCGAAATCAAGATCCAAGGTCTATCGCCAAATGATTGAAATTGGAAATTTCGCCAAGTAAAACAGTGCTATAAGAAAATGTAAACTAATACGTCTTGTACTGTTCTTGTTAAGTTTTTTATATTATCCGTAGTTTGCGTAGTCGTGCGCAAATCATATAGTCGTAATAAAATCGTATACGAAAATTGTGTGGCTATTTTTGTGAACGCAGCACGCGTGAGAAGGATGCATGGCTTAAATTTTTTACGACGAAACAAAGTAAAAGCACGCGTGAGAAGAGTGCGTGGCTTAAATTTAAACAAAGTAAAATATGTGCGGCCACGTAAAATGAAAACGCACTATGCGTGAAGACGTAATATAATAATAATAATTTTAGAATTGATAAATAATATCATATTAAAATTAAATTATTTTATATAAAATTATAAATAATAAATAAACATTCATAAAATAACAAAAATATCACAACAAAATACAAAATTCAAAATGAAAATAAGGTAACGAATTCACTTTATTTACAGGAATTACAAAATTCAAAATGAAAATAAAGTAAGAAATTCACTTAAAAAAAAGATTAAATTGAACTGACACACAAATAACGAAATTTGTAATTTTCAAATGTCTTTGCACATAAAAAATTAAATTAAATTACTAAAAATTTGATTGTCTAATATTTGGAGACCCTACGATAGCGCCAATTATTAAAAACTAGAAAAATACCCGTCATATATGACGAGTGAGCTGAATTTTCGACTTTGAAAGTTTCTGTTTCTGTACCTTATTCTAAAGGATATAAAAACTTTAAAATGCATTGTTAAAAGCAACTAACAATTAATTAAATTTAAAAATTATATCACGATCTCATAAAATTCAAAATATGTTCAGTAATAAATCTATTATACCTTTAACACTTTGTTCTGATATTGTTTATGAATATAAATGTAATGGGTGCGATGCCACATACATTGGAGAGACTGCCCGTCATCTCTCTAAACGAATTCGAGAACATGGTCGAAAAGAGAGTAATATTAATATTACAGAACATTGGAAAAAATGTAAATGTGATGTTAATGTTGATAATTTCAAAATTCTGTGTAATCATTTTGACAGTTATNGGGAGAGAGTGTCGTGTGAAGCATTGTTAATTAGGTCACATTGCCCTAAAATCAATGTTCAATCGGCAGTCTCAACCAGCTTATTGAGAATTTTTGATTAACATGATTTCATGCAATCGATTACATAATCATCATTTTTGTATTTATATTAAGTATTAAAATCTTTAAACTTTAATATTTACTTTTTAAACACAAATCTTTTTTCTTTAATCTTTAATTGCAAATCTGATTCCAATTAATCAGTAAGGACTTCCAACATAAATATATAAACGAATGAACACAAATTCTTTTTCAAAACTTTATTTTTCAATAACACAAAATAGCACACAGCTTTATATTGTTCAATTCAATAATATCAATAAACGTATTCACAAACGGATATTCGATGCGAGTTTATCAGATCACAGTTTATTAATTTTCAAACTATAAATCTTCTAAACGAACGATAACCGTTAAACTCTCAAAGTCAAATGAACCTTATTATCCTATACAGGATACTTGGTTCGACTTCAACTTCAAAAAAAAGAAATAAAAAGGAAAGAATTTAAATAAAATTACTCAACATGGAATCTTCTTTTAAAATTTGTTACAGGAAATTATTGGTGTGATTATGACTGAATTCGTTTCTGTTTATATATTAGCTTTTTCTAACCTTGAAAATTGAATAACTAAAACAAATCTCAAAATATTTATAATTATTCTACTAATTTCATTAAAATAATGTAAATTGATAATTATTGATTTTTCTTTTTAACAAAAAAATTATTTTCATTTAATTTTTTCAAGATTTTTTGCTAATATTTTGGAACCCCAACATTTATATACAGGTGAATTGATTATTAATTAGTGACCTGAAGATGACCGTAGATCCGTCGAAATATATTGTCTATAAATATTTTTTTAATGGATGAGTGTTGTTTTTAAAAGAAAATTATCATCCGGATTTCGTTTTATCAATAATCATGACCCTGGTGCGCTCAAGTCTTTCAGAAAATATTCAGTTTATTATTAATTGTTTTGAATTCTGTTTAAATTTAATAGTCAGTCAAATAAATGGGCTCCCAGGACCTTTCGGCAAAGGCGATGTACAGACAGAACCGTCTGGATGCGTGATATGCAGAGCTATCTCAACTTTACGTGGATTCACTCACTTTTCCTCCAATATTTCTAATTTTATCAGCATATATAATAAAATTTGAGCTTGGCCGACAAACCGTGAATCAGATGATAAAGAAATTTTGCAAATTTAACCTAAATTGATTTTTAGAAATATAATTAGTAAATAAATGATAAAAATGATCATTTGTCAAATAAATTAGTATTTTATTGATAGTTTCATAAAAAAAACTTTCAAGAAAATCCGTGCAGGAATCATGAAAATCGTCATTATTCGATATCTGTGTTAATTTAACCATTTAACGACTTGTACGGTTTTCGATCGATTTCATCGGCTTCCGGGTGTCTTTCGGCAAAGGCGCTTCACCGAAAAACTTGTATTGATATGAGTTATCCAGATTGACCACGTCCGCTTCCTCCGCAATTTTGCATTTTATTTATTGGTACTATTTCTTAATAACGAAAATTTGTAATTTTTATAAAATACATTTTTAGCAAAATAATTAGTGAATAAGTGATAAAATTCATCGTTTATCAAATAAATTAGTATTTTATTGATAATTTCATTTAGGAATTTCGTGTAGGAATCATGAAAATGGCCATTATTCGAAATCAGTGTTAATTTAACCATTTAACGACTTGTACGGTTTTCGATCGATTTCATCGGCTTCCGGGCTTCATTCGGCAAATGCGTTACACCGACAAAATTTTATTGATGCAGGCTATCCAGATTGACCACGATCTTAAATGGATTCACTCTGGTTCGTCCACAATTTCACATTGAAAAGCGTGACCGACAATCAAACAAACACACTTTTTAGACAAATATTATATATATAAAAAAAATTTTAATTTAAAAATTAAAAATGAATAAATTGTTATATTGATTATGCTCGGGATATTTTTTGTCGAAAGGTAAATAAATATTAAATTAATTTTGATAGGTAGTATTTGTCGGAAGAGAAATAAATGAAGTAAAATAATTATGGGAAATTATTAAAATAAGAATTTAATAAACATAAAATTAATATAATTTAAAGATAAATCATTATGTTGTTTTTAATTTGTAAATACGTTATGTTTCATTTAAGAAATATTTTATAGCTTTGACAAAAGTTTATTGTTTTTTTCCATTCTTTTTATTAGTTTTCTTTCTATATTGGTATATATATATATACATGGTTCTCAGACATTAGGTACAAAAAATTGGTATAAAAAATTTATAGTACAAAAATATTTGGTATAAAAAATAGATAAAAGAATTGATAGAAAAAGTTTTAAAAAATTAAACTTTATTGTTGTTGTTTTAATAAAAATATTTTCATTTTTAACTAATTTTTTTAAAGCCAATGGCGAATAATGAAACGAACGGAAATTTCAATTTAATCAAATCTAAAAAAACTAAGTAATACTCAGAGCCGGGGGCATTCCAATTCTATAAAAATGGAGGAAACTTGTATTGCACGAAATTATATTGGATTTGTATTTGTTGGGATATAGGTGAGCTTTCAAAAGGTAAATAGGAAAATTCAAAACAAAGGAGACTTGTCTTTCAAAATATTTATTTATTATGTACAAAATACAATCTGCTTTAAAGATATTTAAAAACAACTTATCCTATTTATGATTTTATATTTTTGATAGAGTGAGAAAACAAAATTCTTTTGCCCACAGATGATTTTAGAAAATATATAAAAATATATTATTTAGATATATAAATTATATATTGCTCCGTACTTTTTTGTGGAATAGCCTGATTATTTCCTAGGCTTTTATATATGTGAAATCTTGACTGACAATTTACTAATAATGATTTCACACCTGTATCATCTGTATTTATAATTGACTTTCTTTGCAATTAACTATAATCTCTCTTGATTGACGTTTCTTGCAATTAATTATAATCTTTCTTTGATTGACTCCATTGCAATTAATTATAATCTTTCTTCTTGCTTTTCTTTTAAAAATAATTCTGCCCTAAATCTCCAAAATCCTTCCTCTTTTATACTCTTCTGTTCAATTTTTATTTTCTTTGTTTATAAAATTATTTTATCTATTTGTTTTCTTCACCTAAATTCTTCGTTACTTTATTTTAAATATTTATATTCCTAAATCAAATTCAAATAATCTGTCAAAAATTATAATCAAGAAGCTGTTGGGTCTCCGGGAGACGATTATAAATTTCTCGAAGACCAAACAAAATTTATTTCCGCAGGTTCGACCGATCTAAGTGGTGTGCTTAGAACGGTATGTCAATTTTTATGATTTACGAACTTATCAAAAATAAATATCAATATCAATAAAATCAAAAATCAGTTTACTTGCAGAAGATTTTAATATAGATATAAATATAATTTTAAAAAGAAAATTTTACTTTAATTTATTTCAAATTTAATTACTCGAAAATTAAATAATATGAATAGAATTATTAACCGATTTTATCCTGTGAATTTGGATTCCTTCTTTTCTCAATATGTTCTTTCTATGATTCAACAATGATTTTTCTTGAATTCTTTTCCAATTATATATCGTCAATCCACCAAAATTTAATGATTCAATAATAATTCTTCTTCTAACAAAATTTAATTTTCACAAACAAATTTGAGTTCTTCCAGAAGCTAGAATATCAAAAGGCCTATCTAAAAATTTCGAATAATGAGTAACGTTGCTCTGTGGTTTGAATTTGTAAGAAAAAAATATAGTGGTTCCGTTTTTCCAGCGACGATTTGGTGTAGGATTGCGCCAGCGGCGATGTTGGAAGCTTCTGTCATTTTTCACGATGTATGAAAGGACTTTTATTTTAGACATGGTTGATTTGACAACTTTGAAAGCTTGTCTAAGCTCGTCTGACCATTGTATTACTTGTTTCTTGGGTCCTGTGCTGACTGATTAGAGGGCGGTTGTTACTGCGGAACAGTTGGGTATACACCGGTGACAGTAATTCACTATGCTTAAGAAACTGCAGAGGTCGAATACAGTTTTATGGGTGTGATTGATTGGATGACATCGAGTCTGGGGGTGAGGGGTGTGTGGTCATGATCGGAGATGGTGTGGCCTAAAAACGTAACCGACGGTTTGAGGAAATTGCATTTGCTCCAATTTACCTACAGATTGATATCTTGTAGTCGTGAGAAAACTAGTCGGAAGTTTTAGATGTGTTCACGGGCGTTAGCTGAAGCGATAAGTATGTCGTTGATGTAGTGTAAAAGTGAAATAGGCGAGAATTTCATCTATGTATTGCTTAGAGGTTTTTGCGGAGTTGCGGAGGCCGAAAGGCATCCGCATTTATTCGAAAATTCAGAAAGTTGTTGTGAAGTCAGTTTTGATGACATCCTTTGGGTTGATTGGTACTTGTTGGTAAGCTTTGTGGAGGTCAATTGTTGAGAAAATGGTATATAAAGGAATGCGGTGAAACATGCCCATTATCAACGGGAGTGGGCAAATGTCATGAACCGTATCAGCGTTGAGGAGTCTGTAATCCTCGCATGGTCTCACGGTACCGTTCTTTTTGGTGACTTTGTGTAGGGGTGAGGTGCAAGGTGATGCTGAACGGCTTGTGTTTCCATCTTTTTCCAAAGTCAGGAATTCTTTTTAGATGGCTCCGCGTATGTTTGGGGTTATTGATCGTAGTTTTTGTTTGATAGAGTGGCAGGTGGTGATGATGTTGTGTTGTATGTTGTACTTGGAGTTGAATGTTTTTGACTTGCATGCATTGTATTCTTGCACGTAGTGTTGATATGATGGAGTAAATCTTGGGGTAGGACTGTCTCTAAGTTCTTATTTTTCGTGATCTGTGTTGCTGGGAAGTGTCTGTTGTGAATGGATGTTGACGGGGGTTAGGGTTGGTTCGGACGTCTTTTTGGTTTTCGTTTATTTATTTGTTGGTTAAATTCGTCGACCAAACGGACGTGTTTAGATGTGTTTATGATTAGGTTGGTATAACGGTTGCGTGCTGTTTTTTGGTAGTTGTTGTTCTTAGCATGGATGCCATGTTCTTGCGGGTGTTGTTTTTGTGAGAGGATGTTTTGTACTTATAATTGTTTATTTTGGTAGTCTATGAGAATACCGAAATTTGTAAAGATTTCGGCTCCTAGTATCGGAAATTTGACGCCGACTATTTTAAGCGTCCATGTAAAAGACTGTTCAAAGGATGACAGGTCGAATTATAATATTGTGGATACTGATGTTCGGATAGGGCATCCTTTCGCTGCTCGGAGTATGTCGAGATGTCATTATTGGTTGACGAGTTAAACATTTGGAAGTAGTAGAAGACTTGTGGTTGTGATGTTTTGGATCTGTTGTTGGAGGGGTTGTTTGAACGTCAACTGGCAGTTGTGAGATACTGGCCGTCAGTTTGGAAATTGTCACCTTCAATGTTTTGGTCTCTTCTTTTAGAGTAAGGATTTCGTAATTTGCTGACTGGGTGACTACAGCGGTAATTGATGGTTTTTTTTGGTTTGTGCGTACTAGTTCGATGGACTAATCAGTGAATTTGGCCAGTTCGTCTAATGAATCTGTTTGTGGTTCTACTGCCATCAATAGTTGTAATTGTGGTGGGAGAGCTGTGGTGAATAGTTGCCAGGGAGTTTCGTCGTCTGTGATGATAATGCCCAGTCTTTGTAAATTTGTTTAGGCGGTAGCCAGATATTGGGATGGGAGGGCTGTACCGAGAGAATTTGATTTGAAATAAAGTTGAAGTAGATATTGTTGTCAAGGTCTCATCAAGGTGGTTGTTACATTCTTTAAATGTTTGTATGAGTCATAGTGGTTTAAGATTTATATTGTTTTCGAGATGGGGTTTCAGTGTAACGCTCAACTGTTCGTTGTTCGAATGAAGGTTGTTTTTGTACATGAAAGATATAGAATCTATTCATGTCAGTACAATAAACATAACATATAGAATAACATTCACATCAAAATAACAGAGAATATCACAAAATGAGATCACAACGTTCTCATTCTCTTAGATAAAATTCCTAACTAGTGCTTGTTGTGATCATACGATACCGGTTGCGGTGGTTGGTCTGTTGTCGGTTTTGTTCAGCTGTGTTGCAGAATGGATCAGTGCTGACTCGGTGACTGAAATTTCGGTTCTGTGCTCTTGATGTCGGTATTGATCCGTGATTGAACGGTCATCAGAATCGGTTTTCCTGTGAATGGCGATTTGTGGACCACTTCGACGTCGGTTTGAGTCTTTTCCGGTTTGTTTTCGTCGATCTGATCCAGTGAAAAAAGATGATTATCGAAGAGGCTCCCGTTTGGGCTCGATTAGTGCCAAGCTTCACCGTTGTCGTCGGTCTGTTTTTCGGAGAAGAATCCATGGGGGCTCTATGTTCGGTTTCTGACACCATTTTATTGAGGGACGGATCGACGTATGCAACCATGTCCGCAATACTGTTGACTTGATCGGATTCGACGCGTTCGCTAGCGACCGGATGACCGGCACCTAAATTGTAAAATCAATTACGTTATAAAGGTTAATTTACAACCTTTGTTGTTTTTGCCGTAGCAGTTGATTTTTTTCGATCGCTCTGTCTAAACAGTCTTCTCAATGTAGTATTGAATAAAGACGACAAATTTTGATAAACATTTATTTATATACAATATATCGATTTGATACTCCATGTTATATTATTAACAATCAAAATATTAGTGCTTTTGAATTTATGTGATTTTTATTTCTTATTTTAAGTAGTAAAACTAATTCTGTGTTTTTAGTTATTTTCGCTTTTTATGAATTTGATAATTTAATTTTTAGTTTTTATTTTTTTAATTATTAATGTACGTTTTTTGATTTTGTTTTTTATTAAGTTAATGATAATTTGTTAATTTAGTTTTTGAATTTTAAATAATTTTTGTAATGTTGTGTGGTTGGCGTATGCAACATTTCTCAAACAACTCTTTTTGAGGCCTCATTTTCCCTTTTGTAATTTATGTAAGCTTCGTTTTTCTTTGTGTAAGATAGTGTCTTATTAGTATATTTTTGAACAAAGTTTTAAAATTAATTCCATGTGCCTCACATTTAATCTGTATAATTTTAAAGTGGCTGCTAAAAATAAAAATACAAGTGCCGCTTTATGTATTAAATAAAAATGATTTTTATGTAATTCATGTAAAATTGAAGAATCTAATTTTATTAAATTTTTTTAATTAACTTTAAATTTAGTTCAAATGATATTTTCGATAAATAAACTGAAGTTAATATGTTAGAATAAAAATATAATTGTTTAACCCCCAAATTTTTTATTAAGATTATTTACTTAAAATGTATCCTTTTTTCTCAATTGATAGCATATTAACTGATATTAATTTTTAAATTGAATATTTATGTCTCACATTCAATTCGCATATTTTTTAATGTGATTGTTACTATTGATAACGTATTCCAAAGAAAGGTATCTTAAAAGGAAAAAATTCTCTCAGAATTTAAAAACAACCAATTAATTTATTATAAAAAATATTTTTTCTACCACACAAATCATAAAAAAATGTCATTTAACGACTAATGAATTAAATAATATTAAAACTCGTAAAATGTAAATTATTAACCGACAAATTTTCTCCTTTAAAAAAAAAGAAACGAAAATCCTAAATTCAAATTTTCAATCATCATACGTAAATCGCAAATTTGTTTAAATAATACCAATAAACAAAGCCGAAACTCATGTCAGAACTCGTTGAATACAATTTAGAACAAAGTTTACCGTTTTTCGAGGAACTAAAAAGTCACATCGATGATGAAAAGATCAAGTTTGTCTATTTTTAATAATTTTTTATTATCGAAATTCATTTTCAACTTGTGAAATTTTAAACGAAATTCAGAGAATTAGTTATCAAACGAAAACATTTCGAACATAAAATTGTTTCGAAAAATCGCACAATCGAATCGTTTATCGCTTTTATCACCCACGAGAAAAATGTTTTATTGATGCTTTTCGCGCTGCCAAAGAATGAGTTACAATCGCTAATCAATCACCAAATGAATTTTATCGAGCGATTGACGAAGGTTCTTATTTGTCTTTGAGCGAGAATAAACAC
>MQRK01254278.1:0-10708 GCA_001938485.1 Girardia tigrina
TTTATATTAAAGAAAAGTTATCTGAAAATGGGAACATTGTCATTGAAAAAGCTGCTTCCTGCGATCTTAGAATCGAGAATACGTTTCAAAAGCATCGCGAGATCAAAGAATAACTTGGATGCATCCGGCCACAAAAAAGAAAGAGATGTTAGATTTATTCTTAATAGATCAACGTCTCTCGGGATATGTAACAGATGTCAAGAGTTATCCAACACTTGATTGTGGTTCGGACCATGCCCTGGTGGTGTTAATTGCATGGTTTGACAAAAAGAGAAGGCCAAGAAAGAGGAAGACTTGCAGGAAACGTAAAGGAGGAATTATACCGAACAAATTATTATTAGAGGCTCATATGGATTTGGTAACAAGCTCATTAAAAGCTACAAGTGAGCAAATTTATTCTAGCTGGATTAGTATTACTAAAGCTACTTGTAGCTTTGGGAAACCGAAGAAAAGGTTCCCCAGAATAGAAGGTGGTTACACGGACACCATGAAGAACTAATGGATTTACTTCGTACCAAATGGGACAAAAGGAAAAAAATTGTTGAGTACAGAAATGATACAACTCATCATGAATGGAAGGAGGCTCGGAAGAAGTTACTTCGAAGCATAAGGACATGGAAACGCAACAGGGTGGATACTATCAGTACCGAAGTATCAGATATATTGAAATATGAACGAAAGATGTTCCATGAACTTCGGTTGCTCTGCAATGCAGATACAAAGGAGTACACATTATGTATGCAACCGTAACGGATGATTCACTGTCGGAATATTTCTCCGCGCTATTCAGTGACAATAATTGAGACAGTTCGAAGGCAAAAATATAATCAGACGTAGCATGAATACATTGGATCACTTGAATATTCCGCCAAATATAGAGGAAATTGGAAAAGTTATTGATCAACTCAACAATGGTACAGCAGTGGGTACTGATAGAATTATTCCAGAATTATACAAATGGGGTGGTACAGAATTATGTAGGAAAGTTTGTGATTGTTTTAGTAATATATGGACAGGCTCCGAAGCATTTCCTGTAGCATGTAGATACATGTAAAGGTAAAGTATCCAGGCAAGAACTGAACAATTATCGAGGAATATTTCTACTAGAGGTGGGTGGAAGGATCCTAGCAATAGTTATCGTAAATAAAATTCTGCCAATACTAGAAAATTGCATAAGTGATTGGCAATTTTGATTCCGCAGAAACAGGGGTACAAGTCATGCGATCAGTATCCTTAGAAAACTGCAAAAAGATGCAAGGTATGGGGACAAGGATATCTTTGTGATATTCATAGATTTAGAGAAGGCCTTTGATAGTGTGCCAAAGAAGATCATATGGGCTGCATTAGAGAAGATCGGAATCGGCTGAAGAATTCTAGAAATCATCAGACTATGCCATGACAACTTCGAAGGTTCTGTTTGAGAAAACAAGTTCATAATGAAGAAGAGTGTCAGACAGGGCTANGAATTCTAGAAATCATCAGACTATGCCATGACAACTTCGAAGGTTCTGTTTGAGAAAACAAGTTCATAATGAAGAAGAGTGTCAGACAGGGCTATGTACTTGGCCCCATTCTATTCAACATAGTATTCGATCGGGCTCTGTAAATTGCTTCAGAAAAAGGAATGAATGGAGGAATTCACGTTAAACACGGCACGGGAACGGTTAAACTTAACCATCTAGAATATGCAGACGATTTATGCCTGTTGGATCAGGACTACAACAGCCTATTGGTTAATTTGGATATTTTGAACAAAGTATTCACTTCAATAAGGCTAAAGATCAATGTCGCAAAAACGAAGATAATGAATCTCAATGGACCAAAGGTGAGATCTGCGGCAAAGGATGGCGATATTAAAATCGACTGGGTATCTTAATTTAACTATCTTGGGTCCCAGTTCTCAACGGAAGGTACATGTAACTTAGATGTAAGGGAAATGATTAAGAAAGGTGAGCAAGACTCAGAGAAATTGCTGCCGTAGTCAAGAGTTATCTACCAACAATCCGAAGCAAGAAAGCTCTCATTGAAAGCTGCGTCTTTCCCATGGTTTACTATGATTAAGAAAACTAGCGCACTAACGAAGCTCTGATATAGAAATTAGAAGCATTATATAATATGTGCACGAGAACAGCACTAGACATCGAAAAAAGAGAGAAAGTCAGGATGAAGACAATTAGTAATGGACTTAGTCACCCAATGGACATCGTTGCCAGAAGACGGCTCCTGTTCGCCGCTCCTCTGGCAACCGGAGAAAGTCAAGAATGTGTACAAAAGATACTCTCAGGTACAATAGAGAGCGACTCAAAGATCGGAGGACGGAAAAAGTAAAATCTATCGGAATGCCTGTTCGGAGAAACCGCCAGTCTCGACAGTGTTAATACTCTGCTGTAGAATGGTACTCAACTCCGAATGCAAGACCGGCTCGATTATCTAATTCGCAATGCGAACACAGCAGGAAAGAAGACCACAGACTTACCAAAGCTAATCAATCCAAGGATGAAAACAGTTTGTTGCCATTTCGAGAACTGTAACAAAGGATTTGCAGTGCAAAAAGGACTGAATCGTCATATTCGTGAAGATCACCAGAAAATTATACAGGACGCAAAAAAAAGAAAGCATATCAGTGTCAATATTGCTCAAAAAGTTACTCCACTCAGGGGTGGTTAATAAGGCATTATCGGAATGATCATTCATAAGCAAACATTACAGTAGAAACAGTTACCAAGACTGAACAGAAACGTAGCAAACCACAGAAAGAAAGCAACATCAGAGAAAATGAAGACTTACCAACAAGTACCAGCTCATTTCAGGAACCAACCGTCGGTGCAAGCACATGAACTGTTCTCCAAGAAGCGATCTCCTCAGAAGTACTGAGTTTCCGTCAAACAGACAAAACAGGAAAAGGAAACTTCAGATGGCCCTTCGCTGGCTGCTCCAAGTCCATGGGATCGGTCAAAAGGAATGTTACACAATGGAACATCCGACCATGGTTGGTCGTTTCTCATTGGGGGATCGAAGAGAACTCGTAAGCGGAAGGCTGACTAGTTAGTTGGGTGGACCCTCTAAAGAGCATATGGCTCAATATCATTCGAAAGAGATGGGAGGCCCACCCACAAAACACACTATTTAACATATTTAGATTTGATATTTTAAATTGATATAAATAAAACAAGTTTTCTTCGATAGTCTGTAATCATTCATAAATTGGTTGATATCTGTTTAACCGCTATAAACATTATTGCTGGAATTGTTATTTGAAGCATAAGTATTACAAAGACTTGTGATGTTTATTGTTACTCATAGTTTAACATACATAAATAAATCCTTGATTCATAAAATTGTCACAATAAATATCTTCAGTGTTTCTTGAGAAATTGGTCTCGAGCAAATTGATTTTTCTAGGTGATTGTAGAGCATAGAATATATTCAGGAAATAAGAAAGTATAGGCAAAAAATTTTATAGTCCGCTTAGGCATTCGTTTAAGTGAACCTTCTGTTTCCGAAAATTGATAATGATAGATTGGTTATATAATCGTTGTCTTTGTCTTCGCTTGATTATTGTTTGTTGGATATTTGTATAGATTGTTCTTCGGATATACGATGATCGATTTAGACAAGCTTGTCGATCGATAGGAGATACGCCACTTGATGTTTTCTGACTACTGGAATCTTGGCAACATCGTCATAACATATTTATCTTATTGATTGATATATATATATATACATGTATTTATTTACACAATGAATTTCGAGGTGTTTTTGCTCGTGTCAACCAACACAATTGCTGCAAACATACTGACTACGCTTTCCAAATCGGGCTTGGAAGATTCCGAAGAAATAACCAATGAATAAGTATTTGATTTTTCAAGAAAATTGATAAAATTCAACTCAGTTGATAATGTGATTGAAAAGCAAATTGTCAAAGATATTTATTTAAAACCAACATAAAAAATTGTTAATACTTAAAAAACATTTTTTTCGAGTCCGAAATTTTTTCTTTCTAACAATATTTACAAATTAAATTAAATTATTTTGTATGTTGTTCTCCCGTTTTCGGTTCACTTTTGACTTTATTTTCAACAATTTTTTAAGAAAATAAAAGTTTTGATTAATTTAAGATTTTGCTAAAAGAAAAAGAATTTTGTTTTTGATTTTTTTTAAAAAAAATAATTTTTAATTTAGTTAATCAATTAATTTTTTTATTTGCCATATTTAACGAAGTGAATTCGTGTTGTTTTGTGGTCACTACATAAAGGTACAAAAAATTCAACGTACTCAAACGTATATAAAGATAGGAATATAAATACTAATATGGTAATTAGTGTATATACTAATATGCACTGTTTTAAATCTTTGAGTCATGAATTCTGATATCTATCTACCTTACAATCTCATTCTCTGAAGGAAATTAGAATACCACCTGGATTAAATGTTACAAGTCACAAAGATAAATTTCTATTGTGGAATTTGTAAGCAGATGAGAAGCATCGCTTATCTTTATTTTGAATAGATGTAAATTTACAGTTAATTTTTTTTGAGAAGGCAAGTCAAAATGTAAATATTGCCTTCAAAGAACTGAATGATGCTTGACCAGAAATTGTTGAAAATTTGTATGACTACTGGAAGGGCAATTATATTTGTCGTTGGAGACGAAACAACAGAGTTAGACCAATATTTCCAGTAACACTGTGAAACGTTCGAAATCAGATATCCCTTTATTTCACCACCAAAATTTGTACAAGTTGATCAATCATTTTCTCAGATAATCAGAATACACTGAGAATATTATTCAATGATACAATGCAGGCAAACGAAGCAAAATTGCAAGTAAGGCAAATTATGTTCAGCTAAACAGACGTTTTGTAGCTTTGTTGTCAACGTTTGGCAACAGACCACTAATAGAATTTCTACATGGTATCGTTTTTAATTTGACTTTGTAATAAAATAAATTTAGTAAATTAATTTTGTTTTGTTTTAAATAAAAGTTTTTAAATTTTACACACAATAATGAATAGTGAAAATGTTAATAAAAAGCAATTAAACGACGAGATGAAGTATTTAATAATTGCAAAATATGAAGGAAAATGCCTGTTCAGATCTCTATTTAGTAGGACATAAACAGAAAACTATCACTTCCATATGAAAGTTCTACAGAGAAACAGGGTGGATTGTTGTGAAAAGGCATATAGACCCAAAACAAAAAGCCGATTAGGTAAAATAACTAATTGAAGCTGAAATAGAGACAAATGTTGCACTAACTTAAAACAAACTCAAAGGAAAACTGAAAAATAGTTTAAACATCGAGATGAGCGTAACCTTAATTGTGAGATATTATAGAATTAAATTTAAATTAATTAAATGAAATATTACGCAATCACCAAATTTAGAATAATTCTAAATTTGTATTATATAACAATTACGGGGTCGAGAGCAGAGTTAACCTTTGACTCTCTATTTATTCTGTATATAACTGATGTATGTGTGTTTGTGATTTAGTTTATTTAAATATATTTTAGTACAGATCTTTTGTCTTCTAACATTAATAAATACATCTACAAAAGATTTAAATTATTCTTTTAAAAAAATTCAACTAATATCGATTCAAAGGAATAATACCACCAACATTGAATGCMGATACGCTTATTGCGTCGAATATCTTATTCTTTAATACGACGAAGTTGTGTTTCTTAATAAATTTAGTATTAGTTCGCAATCAGGCGAAAATACGGAATGTATAAAATATTAAAAATATTTTATACATATAAAATATAAAAATATAAAAAATTGAAAAATACTAAATGTATAAAAACATTTCAAATACATTCCAGAATCGTGCATATTGATAAATTGTTGTCTGTTGATTAAAATTTTTCTTTAAAATCAGAGCAAAACATTTAAATTGATTCCAAATAGAATTTCATCAACAGCACAATATTCCACATTTGCATGTAGAAGTATGCATAATAATGAGAAAAAATAACAAAATCATTTCAAACATTTCTCTCTGGTAAATACTACACCAAAAAAGCACATTAGAGCAATTCGCTCTAAAAACTTTTAATCCTGGCAGATATAAGAAAAACAATTCTCATCTCTTACGAAATTAGAGAACAGGCTTGCACCCAGGAAATACTTATTATTTATGTGGGAAATCTATTAAATTTTTTAGAAGCTCAGAATATATATAAAATGAATCTAATAGTTGATAATGCCTCAATGTGGAACGCTAGTACAAAAACACGATTGGGCACAGCAGTTATCTTTTCATCTTGCTAGGCTGGAGAAACATTCCTCATAGCAGATATGGAACCTCGCCCTCCCAAATGCTCTTCGGCTCAAACATCTCACTAAATAATGAGCTATTCTTGAATGAGGCACCAAGAAACGATGAAATCATGAACCATCATGACAAGGAGCTCATCGTGAATATTTGCAAACTCAAGCCTTGCCTGCACTTGGAGGATTCCATCCAGGACGAAACCAAGCCAAAACCAGACAATAACGGCTCCCACAAAAAGAAAGCAACAACATCAACGCGCCCATCAGCCACGAACACCACAAGAAAATGATCTCAAAGGAAAGTTCATCCGACCGGCACGTTTCCGCCAAGGCTTCAAGTAACACGAACAATCTGACACCTTCAACACACAGCAACAACAACACATCACACAAGAATAAATCACACACACAAACTATATACTCTCACCACAACAACATCACACAAAAACTACTCAACACTTTCACAACTTCACATAACAACACCTCACGCGCAAAGTACACACCACCACATGCATTACAACAACACACGCTCACTTCACAGCAACACATATAGTTCATGTATGATCTCGTTCTCAAAAGCAATCTGTCTGAGTGTATTCTGTCCTGGATTCAGAAGTGCAAGATCCACTAGTAGAACATAGATTAGCATATAGTTTTGCAGTCATATTCTTCAGCGGTATCAGCATAGGTTGTTGGCGCCAGAGCGGGCGCAGTGCTGTAGCGGCGTCCCTGGGCTGGGAAATTGGTGTCTCCGGGGCAGGGGGAGAAACACAACGAAATCTCATCAATTCTACTGGCCTACTTCAAGCATCGATCCAACAGCATCTCGAACAAGTGACTATCTTCATCTTCTCTCCTTAGCTCGCTCATTATGTTCGCCAGATCTCTGCGTCTTGCCGCTGTAGTTGAGGTTCGTTTGACCAATAAACTAGCAACTTTTACGGAAATTGGCTGAAATTTATTGAATTGTTCCAACAATTTTGTAATCATTTCTCCAGATTAAACCACATCTTTGACAATCAATTCATCTTTTTTGTTCGAAGTCCCCGAATTATCGATTCCAACAACTTTTACTTGTCCACTTAATTGACAAACGATATAACTTTCATCTCGAAAAAAATCAACAGAAACCGCTACAGAAATCGGTTTCTTTCAAATTTCGTGATCGATACCGTTAAGAAAGTCAGTAAAGAATTTGAAAACACCTTTCAGGACACAGAGAATCAAGTGACTCTCATGTTTCCCAACCAACTTGGAATAATGTCAACAGCGAGTTTTTCGATTCGATCTTTGACAACCCCGAGTGGACTAAGAACGTTGAATAGAACATGATCGGATTGCTGAGAAATTTTTAAATAAGCCATTTTCATTAAATGTTTCAAATTCAAATTGATTAAGTTGAAATTGATTTAGTACGTCCGGCAACAGCTTTTTCTACCTTCCCAATTTTCACTGGTTAGCTCGGCCACGTTGCCCCCCCCAATGCAAATCAAACATAGGTTATTATGAAAAGTTATTAATAATTTCAAGATGAATCACCATATAAATACTTCTCTAAATTCTTTCACTAAAATAATAATATTTTCTCTATTGCTATCAATCACACATCTAAATTTAGATAAAAGACACTCACCTTCGATACTTTGCATGTAACTGCAGCTGCTACAGTCTGATGGTATATACTAATTCTGACTCCTGAAACAGTGTCCTTTCATTTCAACTGATCTGTTAGGACTATTTTTATCTGTAATCACTTTTGAAACAAATAGTCAAAAATAGTTCCACTATTAACACCTTTATCGAGATCAATCGTAATCCCGAGATTCTTCATAATTCCTATCCCAAGAATTATATTCGCACTCAGTCCGTCCGTAATAAAGAAATTATAACTTCTCTTTAGCATATAATTCAACCATCAGAGATACTTAAACTCGTTCAGACAACTCAAATCCATCTGCACATTTGATTTTTCTGTATGAATGCCTGGTTTTCAGTGTTTTATCTGAGTCTTTATTAGCATGTCTTTGCTGATAGCATTGACTTAAACTCCAGTTTCTAATAAGATATTTTTGCTATTCCCATTGACCCACCAGTAGCACATTGGTTTGTTCCAATCTTTTAATTTATAACTTCTCGTTTTCTTCAATCGAAGATTGTTCTCTTGCTTTTGTTTTGTAATTGATAGGGCTGTGTCATTTATCAAGTCATTTATAAAAAAACTTGTAGAGTTTTTGACTCTCTTTCTTCAGAAGTCAACTCGGGTAATTCTTTAAAATAAGTCCTCCTTACTTCTTTCATTGACTCATTTGTTGATTGACCATCCGTCTGTCGAATAGCGCATAATTTTATCCACGATAAGATATTTGACTTTGAGCCATTCGAAATTCTGTTGGTTTTAGCTGTAACCTCCTGTGATTTCAGGAAATTACAGGGCACCTTTCTCTAAGTATTCCATGAAAAATTCAGCATGTGTCTCATCCGATATCACCATTTGCCGTGTAAATGCATCCGTGCACTTCAAAAATTGGTCAGCATTGTCTCTTTTTTCTAACGTTTTCGGAATTTTACTAAGTTCTTTTTCAGTATTTTGTTAAGGATAACTTCTAGTAATTTTAACTGGTGATCTCCACTAGCTGATTTAATCCTGATCATGACATCACTGTCGTAATAAGCGAATTATATTATAAAAATAATATATTTAAATTACACTTTACAATTCTGAATATTTAAACAACTTTCGAATTAAAGCACATTTATATTAAGATAATTATTCCTCAGTACCCTTTTCTCATTAATAGGTAATATTATGTAACGGATAAGAGCTATTTTAAATAAATCAAAATATGATATTCAAACTTGTTGGATAAAAATTTAATTAATAGAAATAATTGAAAAATTCAGAGAAAATATTTTAAAAAACGTTATTGATTTTTTTGCAGTGGAATAATCTAATGATGAAAATAATAAATTATATTTTAATTTTCCTAATTAATACATGTCATTTGTAGTTAACTTGTCTAACTTAACTTGAAAGATAATCAAGTTCTAGCTTGTGGTACCCCTGTCAACTTTAGAAACGCAAGCGGAACACTATAACAATAACATTGCTAATCATAGAAGTAAATAAAATAAACATTATATTAAACAATTTAGAAATATATTTTGAATAATCATAAATACGACTAAATTGAATGAGAAAAATGGAATGGTATCACAATATATTCATCGGATATTAAATTATCAGAAATAATGTGCTATAAAAATAGATGACTGTTTGTGAAATTATTAATTACTTAGCTTTAGCAATTAGCATACCTTACGACGATCATTGATCACTCCGTATGAGACTTTTAATTTGTATGACTTAATTAACCTATTCAGAACCTTTTAATTGAGTTTAAAGTTTCTCAATCTCTAAAGAAAGAGAATTTTTTATTTAAGAACATTCATTTGTATATGACAATTTATCGTTCTTTTATTTAGAATTGGATTAATATATACTGTGATAAAAAATCTCAAGTAGTAAATTTTAAACAAAAGGGTTGTATAATGTTCGTCGTACAGATTTGTGAAATTTTTTAACAGTAATTACAAAGTATACAATTAATAATATAATAGTTAAAATATTATAATAAATTATAATAATCAAAAATAATATAATAATAATCAAAAATAATATAATACACAGAAAGATTAAAAATAATTTGGTGTGATATCACAAAATTGGAAAGGAATATGGAAGGAGAAGAGTAAATTAGAGTTATTCTAACCACAGTAGATACAGAATTTCGTTATAATGATCTTTGTTTGAAATAATTTTTTTCTATTTTTTTCGTTGAAACAATTGTTTTTCTATTAGTTTCTATAGCACAATATGAAAATAATTAGATTATAATATCTTTTAGATTAAGTTTATGTTTAAATAGATGTTTTCTAATCGTATTATTATAAGGACTTAGGTTTGTTACTGTTTGATATGGCTTGAATTTGATATTGAAAAAATCTGGCACGGAATTTGTTTTTGCTATAGTTGGCTAGTAGACAACCTCTATATATACCACGACAATTATTTGTCTTCTTCTTTGCTCGAAATTGGTTTACTTTGACCGCAATAAACTGTTTTATGAACCCTCTTAACTCGTTATAATTAATACTTGTAATTTGTATTATAAATTTTTAATTTCTATTTGAATTTTTCCATTCTTTTTATTAGCTTATTAAATAGGTACATATATATATATATATATATATATATATATGTGTGTGTGTGTGTGTATGTTTCCATGAAGTTTCGAAGCCTATTTCTGAAGGCTTTTTACTTAATCGATTTTCTTCAAACTTTGCACACTCACTCATTCTCGATGACAATAAATGGTTATGTGACAATTTGATCAAAAAAACTTTTTAATGTCCCAAAATAGGAAAAAAA
>MQRK01254282.1:0-17711 GCA_001938485.1 Girardia tigrina
TAATTTTTTAAAATATTTAATAAGCAAATTAATATAAAAATATTTTACCCTTTAAATTAAAAAATAATAAACTATTCAGGTGAGATAAAAATTTAAAATTGACCCCTCATAGATTTAATTGGTTCGAGTATTGGGACGCAATCCTCCAGAACTTGTCAAATTCAGAAAGGAAATTCTAATTTATCTTGGCATTCCTGTCGTCGAAATTCAGAGTGACAACATCCAATTATACCTAACCATCGATGAATCGTTCATCTACCTCCGAATATCTTAAGCTACCGTTTATTATGATTATTTTTAACTATCATACTGGTTATTCGGACTTTTATGTTTGACTTTTATCTATAATTTGATTTAATTGATCCGTCTTTCAATTCTGTAACCAGTGAGTATGTTTTGTTTAAAGTATGACAATGTATTTTTATTTATTTTTATGTATGTTATTACATGTATCACAATGCGATCACATAATAGATTTCTAGCGTCCCAAACTAGTACGTAAGTATATGGTACCGGTCAAAGTCAACAGAATTTTATCACATAGAGAAAATCAACAAATCGATTTCCATAACATTAGCTGCGACGCATCCAACGGGATCACTAACCATTTATCGGGTTTTCTGGTTTAGTCGGTACTGGAAATTCGTCACACTAGGCACTCAAGCCGACGAATTTCCATCAAACCATTGACACCTAAACCACTCGCATAGTGAGTTTCACCCGATGAATGTTTAGTAGCAGTCTAAACATGGAATCGACATTTGTTAAGCAAATCTCATGTTGATAATTTCAATTAATACATTTTTACGGGTGCAGAAGTATACTTAATACTGATTTGGGACTTCAGAAAACAATCTATTTATTTCAAACCACTAACCCCAACCATCCTGAAATAAACTTATGTCCATCTAATTAAACAATAAATTTTTCCAGATTATTTTGTGTTATTTAATTGGAAGTTAATGGAAGATAGAAATCAAATCGCTCTTATTTTCCATTACAGTTGAATTAAAAAATTTGTATCGAATAGTCATGGAACCGAATAAAATTTATTTCTTATTTTAAATCATTAATGATTTTTTAATATACATTTTCTAAATTTCAGTTTTTTTTTGGAAAATTGGCCGATTTTGCATTCGTTAAATGCTAGTTCTTCCAGGTAGATATTGTTGAGGTGACTTTGATTCCCTGAAAGATGAATTTAGAAATATTCATATTTACAAACTCCTCAACTGTGTCAGACTAAAACTAATTATTTCTAATAAACTTTGTGTTCTTTTAAATGCTCAGATTGGACTATCACACGCAACACTGGAGTTAATTGCGACATCGCGGCCTACTTGACAGTGACAATGTAACTGGACTGTAAAACTGAAGTACATAGTAATAAATACAAAAAAGAGACACTTGAATAATCCATTTACTATTGCAATCATTGTACAACATTTACTCCATGATAAAAATATAAGAATAATCTGGCATGAAAATCAACAAATCGAAATAGCAGATATATATGTATAAATATATATATGTACACAAAGAAATTTTTACACCATTTTTTTTCGAAATCCATTTCAACATGAGATTAGTCGTATTCACAAATTTATTAAAAAAAATTAATATAATATATATATTCATATATATATATTTTAATATATTTCACGGAGTTCAGTCAAAAAGTAATCTTCTAATTTGTCTGCTGATTGATATTCTTTAGATGATTCGTCGAAGTATATTCGACAAGCTGTGAAAATCTTGTGCATATCGAGTTTGAATGAACCGATCGTCGAATACTTCATTTTGTCCAAATTCGTTTTAGCCGTCGATAGGTCTGCAAAACGCAAATTAATTTTTCTGTTCATTGATTTTGATTCTGTCATTTGTTTTTAGGTGGTTAAACAATCGATTTTTCTATTGTGAAACAAACTCAAAACACGCTGAAAATTTTCTTAATTAAAAAATTCAGAAGCACGGATATTGTGACGATTAGAAAGAGACCCGTTACATACGTGGTTGACGCATTAATTACCCGGAATGGATAGAAAGAGTTTTTTGTGATTAAACTATAATATCTATAGGTAATGAAAATGCGATTTGTTTTATTGCATCATTGTGTTTACATGTTCGACAAGCACGGAAACGAAATTTCGCACATTTCGTGATTTTTCCAAACGAATCCTGTTGAGTATCGCAGTGTGATTAAATTTCTTGTGCTACGAAGGAAATTATCAAGCAGTTAAGGGATGTTTATGGGAGAATTGTCCCTCTAAAACGACAGTTTATGTTTGAATTGCCCAGTTTAAACATGGAAGGACAACTGTTTTTGATGAAGAAATCGATCAAGACAAATTAGAGAAACGTTACGAAGAAATTATCAAAACAGAGACAAAAATCACCGTAAAGGCGCTTAGAGCTAGCCTGAACATCAGTGAAGGGAAAGCACGTGAGGTGTTGAAATCCTTTGGAATAAGGAAGCTGGCATCTCGCTTTGTACCACGATTTCTGTCGGTAGAGATGTGCGAGACACGTTTGCAGTGTTCTCAACAAAACCTGGATTTGTGGCAATAACATGGACAGCGATATCTATCCAACATTGTCACTGTATATGAGACACCGCTAAGCATTTATGTACCCATGAGCAAAAGAGAATCTTCGGAATTGTGAGGAATATTTTAAATTGTTTGAATGTGTAAATGTATGATGATGTATGTTGATTTAAGTATGTTGAATTTAGAATTGGGATTCTCCCACCCAGATGGAAATTGGGATTTTTTTACTTACTTAACAAAGTATTTGACTCAAATTTTGAATTGAAAATGGAAATTCGTATGCTAAATCAATATAAATTTTAAGGAAGGTCTATGGGGAAAATACCGTATCAAAAGCAAGTACAATAAAATAAAAAGGGGTCGAGATGAGGAGGAAGATTTTCGTCAGTTTGGTCGGTAAATAATGTCAATATTATGAATAAAATAGTGAGTGAAAATCGTCACTTAAGTCTGAGAGATTGTCGGTGAACATTTTTTATCTCACGAATTATTTCATACCATTGTAGAAATTTTGTAAAGGAACAGTTCAATTCCGACTGCACATTTTTGAAATGCATTGATATTGGCGATGTGACTTTCGTGTACGAGTAACAAGCTTCAGAATAGATTGAAAATGAAGAGCAGTCAGTAAATATAGACGTTTGAGAAAATAAAATTTATTTTGCAACATATCCAAAAGATAAAATATTGTGAACGACTTTTTGGTCTAAAAACTCAATAAATGTTATCGAACCACCAAATCTCAATGATATTACTCCGGCCGACTTTATTTTTCTCTAAAATCGAAATCTCTACTCTGAAGCACTTTTTCCCAGTCAATATAGAGCATTTAAGAAAATAATTGGCGAGAACTTAGGTCGATTACGGAAAACGTATTTTGAAAAAATAATTTGATGATTGGATAATTCGCTCCACCTTAAATACAATAAATTTGGTTGAATAATATATTTGGCCTCTTCACCAATTCCCGGTTGTTTCTTGACAAAATGTAATTCAAAAAAATACTTATTTATTAAAGACAAATTTGATTAAAATTATCGGATAGAGCAAGAAGTGTTTCCAAATGTTTTTGGAACAATAGGAAAACCATGAACGAAGGAACATGAAAGTCATTAAAAGAGAATGGATAAAGAGCAAATAATTAACCATTTTGATCCTTGTTTGACTTGCAATGTTACAAAAAATAGGTTAAGATAAAACTTTTTGGTTTGTAAAATTCAATAAGAATGAAATTGTGAAATTATAATTATATAAAATCATTAAATAAAGCTAGTATCACTAAAAAATATTTTAGGTTTCGTAACGGGTGATCACATTCTAGTACATTTCCTTTCTTCCCAGTTGCATTTATTTACTACCCCTTGAAGGTTGATATTAAGAAACTCTTTTACCAAGTTTGATCTGTCAAGTGAATGTATTTATCACGAGTACTTGGATAAAGCGCTGTATGATTTTCTTATTCTTTTCAAATTTGATTTTTTAATATCGATCCATAAGCAATTTTTTCAGTGATTCAATTTTTGCTATTTTTACTTTCCAATAAGAACTCAGACACCACAGAATTTAAAGAAGTGACTGGATTCAAGTTTCTGTGTGATTAAAAAAGTGTGATTAAGTTTCCCGTCGTTACATGAAACTATTTGTTCTAGAAAGACTTTTTGATGTTTGGCGAAGTGTTATATACCATTAGAAAGCCCGTGCTATGCTCTACAAGATTAAAGTAATCGTTTTTACCTGTATTAGTTTTTTGTCTTTTTTAGAACCGTCAAATGGATTGTCAAGTCGACAAAATATCGTATT
The DNA here is from genome assembly GCA_001938485.1 of Girardia tigrina. Lineage (NCBI taxonomy): Eukaryota > Metazoa > Platyhelminthes > Tricladida > Dugesiidae > Girardia > Girardia tigrina. The sequence continues at coordinate 4,350 of MQRK01254282.1, forward strand.
TTCGCCTTTAATTGAGGTCAAAAAGCGAGTGGAGCTACCAGAGATACTTGTGCCGTGTATGGAGAGGACGCTATAGTTGAGAGAACTGTTCCGGATTGATTCGCCAAGTTCAAACACGATAATTTCGACCTCAACGACGCTCCTCGATCCGGAAGACCAGTCGAGATGGACGAGGACTAACTCGGGGATCTTTTGAAGGAAGATCGCCGCCAGACATGTAGAGAATTGGGTGAAAAGATTAATTGCGATTTTACGACAATTTCACACCATCTTCAGTCGATGGGTTTCACTCAAAAGCTTGGAGCTTGGGTCCCGCACGAACTCACCCAAAAACAGAAGGATAAGCGACTTTCCATTGCAGCTCAAAATCTCGCTCGAAACCAAGGAACCCATGGCCACAGGCAACGTTTCTTATACAGAATCGTCATTGGAGACAAGAAATGGTGTCTCCAAGTGAATATAAAGCAAAGGAAAGAGTGGGTGAGTCCTGGAGAGAAGCCTAAGCCCAGGATCAAGAAAGACCTACACCCGATGAAGACAATGATTTGCGTATGGTGGGACTGGGGAGGTCTAATCCACTTGGAAGTGCTTGGAAAGAACATGACAGTGGAAAAGAATCTCTATAAAGTCCAATTGCATCGAGTCAATGAGGCAATTCAACAAAAAAGACCGGATCGAAAAGGCCAGGTGATCCTCCTCAAAATATCGTATTTTCGCCTTTAATTGAGGTCAAAAAGCGAGTGGAGCTACCAGAGATACTTGTGACGCTATAGTTGATGTCATAATCCTCCATGACAATGCTCGACCACACACCGCAAAAACTGTCAAGATGGCACTCCAAGAGCTCGGTTGGGAGGTCCTTCAACATCCTCCCTATTGCCCAGACCTCGCCCCGACGGATTACCATCTCTTCCGCTACCTTTTCAAATGAAATGAGGGGTCTTAACTTCGAAAATCAGGATCATCTTGAGAATTGGCTCAACAACTTCTTCGAGAATCGACATAAGGATTTCTGGCGAAATGGAATCAATAAACTGGTGGAAAGATGGGAAGAAGTAGTGAACAATGAAGGAGAGTACATAATTGATTGAAGTGTTATTATTTTTGCTGTTAAAATTTTACAATTTATTAAAAATATCATTAACTGAGTCATTATTTTGGTTGTTAAAATTCTTTGAGAATAAATGTGTGAAAAACGGCGGGAACTTATGCAACAACCCAATAATAGATAAACATTAAAAATAATACAGCAGTTCTAGAAAAGGTGTGATTGTATTTCTTTAACGGACAAACTGAAGGTGATCAAATTTGAAACTATAATTTTAGCATAAAATTATTAATATTTTGTCATAATTGCTCAATTTAACGTAATTATTTAGCCGCTGGTCAAAAGCTAATTAAAAAATTGTTAATAATTAATGCCTAGCAACAGATTAGCTGAACTCAAAAGCAAATTGTCTATTGAATATTATTGAGTAAATAAAAAGATATTGATGCACAACGAATACCAAAGAACCCAATCAAATTCAAAACTCACCCATCGGAGATCGAACGACTTGATAATATCCTGGACATGCTTTTACATCCACCGGTTTCAGGAAATAAATTGCGCTTTTATGTTTCTAAAGTTTTTGTCCGTTAATTTTCATTCGAAAATCGTTATTAAAAATTTTACCATCATTTTGTTCAATAATTCCGATAATTTTCGTCGAATATCTGGATTAACTTTCTTTTCATAATCGATATTGTTGCTGTTTGAGGTAGAGGATTCTTCCGATTTTTTCTTTTTCTTTTTCGATTGTTTGCACGATGGGCACATGTAATTTCCTTGATAATTATTTGCTTCAGAGTCTGTCATGCCGATGCACTGAGGATGATACCACTCGTCGCAAAAATCGCAACCAATGTACAATCTATCGATATATCGGCCAAGTCAAATACTAATAATTATTTAACACTAGAATTATACTTTGAAGGATCATATTTCGTTTGGCATTTACAATAAATTTGATCGTTTTCTTTTTGTTGACATATTTGACACTTCCACATATCGATGGATGAAACTTTCTTTCCGGTCATTTGGACACAAGAAAAATGAAACCATCTTTCACAATAATCACAGCCGATATATTTTCTGAAATGTTTTTTGTCAATCAAAAATTGTTTTGTGGATTAGAAATTATAATCTTTGTGTATCAAAAATCATAAGGCGGATTTACAAATATCAGACAACTCATGTTGTGAAATAGTGTGAAAGAATAAAAAAATGTGTAAAGAAATAAAGTATAGCAAAATGAATAAAGAGTTTATAAAATAAGTAAAGATTAGCTCAACTTCTGTTAGATATCACTTAATGTCCTTATAATCTCACACCAGCAATATTCAATCAAATCTTTCACCTATTGCATTTCGCGTGCCTTCATTTGTATAATAAGACATTCACGGTACTCTTAACGATTATAATTTCTACGACAGAAACGAAGAAAATTTATTCTCTGTGATTTGGTAAATAGAATATTATTTTACAAAAAAGTTAAATTTGGATGAAATTTGTATAAACTATGAAAAAATCCGAGATTTGTTATAAATGTTTTTCAATAATTAAAAAGTGACATACATTTTCATACATTTTAACGTCAATAAAAAATCGGTATTAAAATTCTAAAAAAAACAATTTTTCTGGATAAATAAAAAAAAAGGAAAAATTCTTAATTTATTATACAAAATAAACTCCAAATGTAAAATTTTTATTCATAGTTAATAAGCCTTTTTCCTTGGTGGCAAGTTGAATTGCAAACGTTTGTGTTTTAAAAGCATTTTATCATAGTAAATTGATATTTTTTCATATTAAAATCAATTTTTTTAAAATTTTCTTGAATTCGACAATTACACACATATAAACTTATAAAAACAGCATGTTTTCATTTTTTTATTCACTTATTTATGGACAAATAAATAAATCAATTAAAGAGCCTTTCCTTTATTGAAAATTAGAAAATCGTTTTTTTCGACTAAATTGATCCAGTCAATTTTTTTGGAATTTATTAAAATAGATTCTTTAAAAAAAATGAAAATTCTTGTTTAAAATTAAATTCGACTGATTGAGGAAATTTAATCACATGAGAAACTAAAAAAAAATTGGGAAAAAATGTACCATTAGAAAATAAAACAAAATAACAAAAAAAATGATTTTCAATTTAAAATTGATTATTTTAAAATAAATTAATAAGTCACCAAAATAAATAATTATTGTAATATTTAAACAAATGAAATATTTATAATAATTTGTACATTTTCGTGTTTTGCATCAAGATAACAAAAAAGAAAGATCATTTGTTTACCAGGAAAATACATGATTTAAAATTGGACATAAATAAATTTTGGATGGGCTTTCCAAATGATTTTTCTATGTTCAATTTTTAATCATGTATTTTCCTTGCCTTCATCTCTCTTTGCAAACAAATGATCTTTCTTTCTTGTTATCTTGATGCAAAACACGACGATGCACAAATTTTTATAAATATTTCATTTGTTTAAATATTACAATAATTATTTATTTTGGTGACTTTTTAATTTATTTAAAAATAAACAATTTTAAATTGAAAATCATTTTTCTGTTATCTTGTTATATTTTCCAGTGGTACATTTTTTCAAATTGTTTTGTTTCTAATATGATTAAATTTCCTCAATCAGTCAAATTAAACATAACTTTAAACATAAGAATTTTTTAAAGAATCTTTTTTTAATTATTTCCAAAATAAAATTGACTGGACCAATTTAGTTTTTTTGGTGTTGTTTTAATTAATTCTTTAAAAAATGTACTTTTTCGACAGATAATCCGCGTTTATGATATGGGTCGTATAAGTCGCAACTACTTTTGTTTCTTTTTAATTTTTATTTTTTTCTCAGATAAGTCTGCACCATAATACCGTATTAGTTTTTATTAATTGATTTTTTCGCTGATATGCTTTTATTGATCATTTAATTAATGCAGATTTCGATATCGATCCTTTGTTCTATCATTAATGAAAGTGATTTACACGAAAATTATGGTAAAATGTATGATATTGAGCACCCTTCAAATTGATAAATTAGGTAAAGTACCAGTAGAATGATGTTGTATACAAGAGAAAGCCATCGTATTTAAGCAGCAACATGATTCATAATAATTAAAAAAAGATAATTAAAATAGAATAAAAACATAATCATATAAATAAAATAATCGATAAACGTACTGTGTTGGATCATAGGTTTTGCAAATACAATAGAGCTCTTTCTCTTGGGTTTCTTCTTCTGCTTCAACCTTTTTCGATTTGGATTTATTTGAACGTTTTGGTGAGGTAGAATAATCTGAACTATGTTTCCTGGATCGTTTTTTAGGAGGATCCTGAATAGAATTTTGATCATTCGATTCACTGCGTTGTCCAATTGTTTGTCGATCAGAGTCCGAACCCTCTGAATCATCAGAACTATCTTTCGTATGTTTTGATCGATTTCGACGTTTGGAAAAAGATCGTTTATTATGATTTGTTGATCTGTTTGTAATCGGTATTGGGGTTTTTGGTTCTGGATCCTCACAGATCTGACTATCGATCGCTGGTGAAGTACTGCCAGTTTCGACTTCTCGATCAGTTAATTCTTCAGAACTGTCTTTGTATTGTTCTTTTCGGTGTTTTTTTATTTTTTTCGATTCTTTTTTGGCTAACTCACTGAAATGCAAATCATCGGCTTTATTGAGTGCCTTTATGACTTCGATATCAATGAAATTTTGTTTAGTTGAGTTTATTCGATCGGAGATGGCTGACATCGTTGAATCCATGTCTAAAACCACATCATCGAATTTGGTGTCTTCACTTTGTGATGAAATTGATCGCTGCATTGGTGGTCTGCCCCTGCCTCTTCCTCTACCGCGACTTCTTAAACTTCTTCCACGAGTTGGATGTGGTTCTGAGCGGCTGATTTCTCGAATATCAGTTATGGGCACTGGAAGAGTTTTGATTATATTATTTGGAGTCCCAATAATGCCTCCAGAATTGTCTCCAAGAGTTGATAAAGTCTTCACTGCCGTACTAGCAGACTCGATTATTAACTTTGATGGTAAGTTTTCCGGTTTGGTCAAAATTTTTGTCTCTACAGATTTTTCTGAGTTTATTAAATTGATTTCCGGTTTCAATGAAACGGGTTCTTCAATAGTTTTCGTATCAGAAAGCTGAGACGGTTTCTCTGTTGAAATTTCAGTTTTGGCAATGATATTCAGAGGAGTAGTTACACTGCGAATAATATTTTCATTGTTAACGGTTGAGATTGCAATTGGTGTTACAGTATTATGGGTTACAGTATTTGGTATGATTGAAGAAGTCAACACGTTTCGGTGAGATAATATTTGTGATGATTGAGTCGAGTTATCTATTCTTTGAAATTCTCTTTTATTCATGATTGAAGACACTATTTGACTTTGATTTTTTGTTTGTGCAAAGACAAATCTTCTCCAACTGATGCTGAAAGATTTGAAATTTTGAAAAATTTTATGAAAAAAATAATACAAAAAATAAGATTGAAATTAAACAATAATTATATTATTATCAGTTTAAAAAAATTTCCATCCTTATTACTAATTATGTTCCGTTCTTTTTAGAAATATACAAGTTCCAATATTATGCACTTTTCTAACTAGTTTCGTACATATTGTTTTTCATTTTGTGGTACACTCTATTTATTTATTTATTCAATTCTTATCAAAGCTAGAAAAATACACATTGAAAATTTCAAACTATTACATATGTTTCCAAGAGATAATATATTCAAGGATTACTAAATAATCGAATTTACCATGGAAAACAATGTATATTAATCAACACAAGTGATGGGACCAAGTTTTTGCCACGGATGTGGAAGAAAGTTAATAATTCCTGCTATCTTGTTAGAGTGGCACGTTAAAACACCGAAAAATGAAATGTCGAAAAAAATCATACATCAAATATCATTGTTTAGAGACAATATATTTAGAAATTTAATTAACTTATTTATTTATTTATTTACTTAAGCATTATTTATTAAAACATCATTTCGTTTAATGTTTTATTAAAAAAAATCGATTTTTTAACATTTCGACGTTTTAATGTGGTCTTATAGATGTCAACCAATTAGAAAATAAGAGACTTGAATGACGGAATAAATGTATGAATAGCATAGGCCGTTTTGTGAATATTTTCTTGGGAAGGAAGTCACATTACCAGGTACACAGTGTCTATCCCGTGTATTTAATGATCCATCCGTGCCATATAAGTGGGTGCAAATGTTTGAGAATGGTCGACATTCGTTGAAGGACGATGCCATGAGCGACCGATCAACACAGTAATGGTAATACATTCAATTCCGAATTTCTCAAAATCACTTATATCAAATTGTCATCTAACCTATTTTTCGCATATCCAATTTTTTGTGAATAAGTTTCAATACATTTCAATACTGTTTTATCTCAAATTCGTTTAACTCAAATTATTGTTTATCTCAAATCAAGACCTTAATTTATCAAGACCCAAACACAATTGTCGAAAATATCATATTTATGAACTACGTTGATGATGATAAAAATGTTGTTTCTATTGCAACTTTATCTGAAAATGACAGATCGTCAACAACATTCAAGAAGACAAATAAACAAATGCAACTGAATAAAGTGATGAAGAGTCAGGTTCTGATTGTCGATTGCAATAAAAGCGATTCATGATCTGGAACTTTTTACATTGCAACATACTGAATCAAACCAAATTTGTGATCATATCAGTGCCGTTAAAGACTGAACCCTTAGTCAAAAGGGTCCAACGAAAGGTTTCAAATTATTTTTTTCAAAATTGCTAATTTTGCAATATAATTGTTCTGCGGTATCTTATTTGTCTGTTAATTTTTGCCATATTTCTAACGTTTAACCCTAGGATTACAAAGAAATAAATAGCTGCGCACAATTTTTTCAACTCTTGGTAATCGTAGGATTAACAGTTAAGCGTCAGTATTTAGATTTTTTAATCTGAATATTAATATGACTGAAATTTGAAATATAAATTAAAATTAAAAAAGGATATAGATAAATAGTTGTAACAATAAACTTTAAAATGTTCGATTTTGTTTGAAATCTTTTGTCAAATTTTTTATGGTCCCCAAGAATTTGAGACATGTGGAATTGAATATATCATTTTTCAGTTTAATTTTTCCACGAACTTTTGGGATACCCCTCGTTTTTTTTAATTTAACTGTTGCTTAAGTTTTAATAAATTATATTATTTTAGCGATTTTTTTATAAATAAAACATACAATTTTGTAAAAATAATTACAAATTTCGTGCTTGTCAAGGATGTGGAAATTTTTTCTATAGTTGATAGTAATAATAATAATAACTAACCTCATTAGATAATCTCTGATTTCCCATAATTCCAATATATCTTCATCCATCCATTCTTCCTTAAATTTCTTTTCGGGCAACTTAATGGCTTGAAAATCATCATTTATTCTATTTCTCGGGCGACGACCACGGGTTCTTCCAGCTCTTGAAACGCCTGGAATAAAATTTGGATCTGAGTCTTCAGAATCTATTTCCCCATCATCGGTAAAATAATCGATATCGGTATATCGAGCTGAGGCCCTTTGTCTCCCCCTTCGATTCGTTCTTCCTCGACTTCTGGTAGAACTTGGTGAATCGACAGTGGTTGTCGTAGTGCAGATTGTAACCAAATAGGAACATTGGCTGCAATATTTATCCAATGGTTTCCACCCAATTATTTTCCTTTCAACTGTCTCCCCAGTCGCCAAAGTCTCTTTAAAGATTCCTTGTGACAATGTGATACTGGTCGCAATATTACTGCCCTGCCAATTGGTGAGCATATCGTCCCACCGGAGAGAATACCACAGAATTTTCATACATAATGCCAAACAAGACAGTCCCGATGACCCCACGTTTTTCAATTTCTCATGATCTGGGTCAACAACCGGTTCTGTGGCTGCCAGATCGAAAATTCTATCGTCCAAATCATCCGAATTACAAACTCGAGAGACTTGATAACGCCAAGTTGCACTGAAATTCGGTCTTGATGTTGGATAAGGCCAATAAATCTATGGATTTAAGTAATTTAAATTACATCATCAAAAAGATCATTTTAATTTATCTTTTATCTTCAGTAAAACAGGCCATTTAAACAAAGACAAGAATATAATTTTAAATTTTTGGTGGCCAATCAATTCGACTAGGTCAGTTCTACTAACGGTAGTAGATAGCTTGAATAGTTTACATCTTTTGCATGAGTTTATGTAATTTAGATATTATTTTATAGTGAAAAAATGATTAAAATTTCTTTTATTCTGACTATTCTATTGAAAAATATTTTTATAAATACATTTTGCTTATTTTAAGATAAATTTGAAACTATATCTAGAATATATTCTTGTATAAAAATTTATGCCCTCCATTATTTCAAGATTATAAAAATTGTTTTTCAAAAAAAAATAAAGTCGAACTTGGAACATTTTTATTTTAAGGGTTCAGGAAAAAAAACGGAATTAAAGTGGGTTGTGTTATAATTTTGATTTTTTTAATTTTGTGAACTTTGATTGACACAAAAAAATATTTAAATGAACTTTAAACATACAAAGATGATTAACGTTAGATGGTGTACTATAACCCAAAGGTACGGAAACTAGGGGGCAGGCCTTGGAATGGGGGCGGAGATAATAATTTGTGTGCGCTAAAACTTTTAAAATTGTTGGATTTGACTAACAAAGTTTTGCTGTTTCTTTAAAGATTTTTTGTTGTTTTTTACCAATTCAAGTGATTTCATCATCTAATTCCATAATTAGCGTTCTTGATGTAGAACAATCACCAGGAATAAAATGTCCAAGCAAATATACAGACAAATTCATAAAACATTTATAGATGTGCAGTAGAGATATGATATTTGGTATTCTGATATTTTTAGCTGTTAAAAAAAACAATGGCGACTACATTTGTGAAATAACAGATTATCATATATGAAAATTGTGGAAGTTTAATTAATTTTTTTATTCGATTAAAATGAAGTTTACGAAATAATAGTAGGAAATTGAAATGTCTGCAAATTAGATTAACATGTTGCATTTTTACATTTGGAATCATTTAATTTTTTAATGTTTTTAGTAGAATTAGAATTGTTGTATTAGAAACAGAAAAATACGTTTTGTTATTAAAAAGGTGTTTTTGTTATGAAGTTTTTTTATGATTTTTAAATAAGTTTAAGCGCCAAACATAAAAATATTGAAATGGGGGCGCACCTCTGCTATAACAAAACTTCATAAATAATAAAAACACTTTTTTAATAACAAAATAATACAACAATTCTAATTCTACTAAAAACAGAAAAATTCAATGATTCCAAATGTAAAAATACAACATGTTAGTCTAATTTGTAGATATTTCAATTTCCTACAAAAGCTACAAACATAATTATTTCGTAAAACTCATTTTAATCGAATAAAAAAATTATTCAAACATCCACAATATTCATATACATAATCTGTTGTTTCACAAATGTATTTTAACCTATTCTGTTCAGTTATTTTGATTATGATTTCTAAAGATTTTTTGACATTTGAGGGAAAAATTGAAGCAATATTTCATAAAAATATCGATTTATTCAGTTCCTATAGTTTTTATTTGTCTTTCAAAGAATTTAATTATTTGAAAGCAATGATTGTAATCGTTTTTTTAATAAAATACTTTTAAAAGTATTTAATTTATTTATTATTTAATTTTTTGTTACAATCAACAGATAATATTTTAAAATCATAATTAGTCGAATCGACCTAGAACCTAAATTTTTATATGAGGAATGTTCTGAAATAATTGTTGTTTTATAGTTTGAATGTTGCGTGTTAATTCGGATTGTGTCTCTTCTACTCAGATGGATGATTGGTATTTTCTTTAATTCCTACTATTTAAAATAATTTAATTTAATTTTAACGTATAAATATTTAAAAAAAATTTCAAATGTAATATTTAATTTTCAATGTGACTTATTAATTTAATGGGTTATTTTTTAAATATGTAGCATTTTTTTTAATCAATGAGATTGTTGAAAATTAATTAATATTATAAATATTTTATATTTGTTTTCAATAACTTAATATGATACACAGAAAAAAATATGAATAGAGAAATGTCGAATAGTGAAATTGATTTGAAGAATGTCAAATTCAATTTGAAGAATAATACATGATGTTAATAAACTTAATTTAGAATATTTGTTTGACTTGTTCTAGTACATTTTTTGTAGAAATGGACGAGGTTCTAATTTTCTGCGTATCAATGGACTCTAATGACGTTGAGTGTTGAAGATTGTGCCTAATTTAAAATAAATAACTATTATTTTGATCTTCATTCATTAAAAATGATGATGTAAGAAAATATCAATATAAGTATCCTCATATTTTCAAGCATTTATCAATAATGGTAATTTAACTTATTATAAATTCTGTTTTTCCATTCTTTTTATTAGCTTACTTTCTATATCTATATGTATCTATGGAATTTAGACACCTATTTTTGAAGACCTACTCAATCGATTTTCTTCAAACTTTGCACACTTACTCATTCTCGATGACAATAAAAGATTATGTTAAAATTTGATTAAAAAAACTTTTTAAGGTTCTGAAATGGGAAAAAACGGAAAATTCGGAGTTCTCAAACAATATAAATAGAAAAAAATCTACTTATTTATTATTGTTTTTTTAATCCTATTTTTAATTAAATCTATTTTGGCAAAGTAGTATTCTGTCTACATAAAGAATGGATAAAAAAATTAATTTTTTGATTTAGTAGTTTAATTTGTAACTGGGATATCTTTACTCGATTGATTGTATTCCGTTTCCGTGTCGGAGATAATGTGAAAACTGAGATATTGATAATAATGCGAGTAAATTAACAATATTGGCTAACATTTTGATACATCATGAGGAAACAGTCATCGAGGCATTATTAATAGAGCGTTTACTGGCACGTTTAATATGATAAGTATTTAAAAATTAATGTCCTCAATCTGAAACGAATTTGGTGTAATTAAAATTTATCAAAATAGCGTGTCTTATTTCTGAAATAATTTCTATTTAATTTTAGTAGATAAGAAACATTGTACAGAACCCCCAAATATTACTGTAGTTCTAAATAAGAGAGTTTAATATAAATTTGTATTAGGAGAGAACAGTAATAATTTGAAAGTACAGTAAAACCTCTCTATAAGGAGTTATTTTGGACCGAGAAAACCACAAGATTATTCTTACAAGATTATCTGTTTCGTTTTCAAACGAATTTGTTCTTGTTGGTTCATTTTCTTGAATTCCATATCTAAAAAGCTTTTTGGAAACAATTAAAAAATATTGTTCCTTATAGAGAATTACATCTTATAAAGAGGGAACTTTATAGAGAGATTTTACTGCAACCGTAAATTTATGATAAAACCATTTAAATTTTACCTAACCCTTTCGATCCCAGGGGTACAAATATGTACCGCAAAAACAAAATATTTGTATTCAGGGCGGAAAGGGTTAAAAAGCATTGAAAAGTTTTATAGATAATAAATTGATAAAAAATAGAATAAATAAGAAACAAACATTGTTCAATCGTTTCTTTTCCACATCAAATCCAGGTACTTCTATCCGGCCAGCAGTCAGTATCAAAGGTCTTAGACAATCGCTTTTATATAGGAAAACACTTCGAACGAACTGCTTCGTATCAACAGGCCATTTATATGGATTTCTGTGCGGTAACTGACGGTCTTGTTCGGTATCGGTTTTAAAAACAGAATCAACAATCGGAGATTTTTTGTGCAGTTTATATGATTCTGATACGTCCATTGTGACTTGCTCAATTTTATTTTCCAATTCCGCTATGTGCTTATCGAGCTGGTCGAGTTGTTGATCAAGAGACAAAATCTAGAGAATCATTGTCAGAAGAAATTCTTGAATTTCGATTTCCAAACCTCGTTACAAAGATTATCCATCTCTTTCCTCTGTACCAATTCATCATTCGAATCGGTATTCGAAACGATTCGATTGTCTGTATTATGAGTCACTTTACTGATCGTTCGTCGACCTTGCACAGGTGTGGACATCCTCGACGTTCCAACCATTACATTTGAATATAATTCTATTTCGGTTCATATAAAAATGTCATCCATTAAAATCAAAATCTCACGAGTATTAGTTGGATTAGGATTATTTTGGATATTTGGAAGCTGTTTCTGTTGCATCATGGCCGGTTCCATGGGTAATAACCGTTTGTATTGTTGTTGATTGCTGTTCGGCGTCGCTATCCTAATCGGAACCTGCATACCGTTGTTTGGTGTGTAGATCACATTCGATTGGTTGATTGCGTGGCCATTGGAAATCGAAGAGGAATGAACAGTGGATGTTTGACCGATGTTGGACATATTATTGACCAACACAAACTGCGGTCCACCGACATTAAATTTTCTGATCTGTTGCGTTCCCGGGTTGTTTCCTGTGGGAGTCACCAATCGTATTTGATTGTTGCCCAATCGTAAAATCTTAGGAGAAGCAGACCATGTTCCATTTGTTAAAGGAGTGTTATAGTCTACCTTAAATTGTTGCGGTTGATTAAGCATAATCCTATTCTGATTTTGGTTGTTGTTGTTTTGACCGATGTTCAAAACGCATAATCCCCGTATGTTATTAGTGTTATTAATAACAATCGGTTTAGCGTTAACATTGCCAACAACAGGATTGTCGTTGTTAGAGGACACAATGGTTACCGGTATATGTGTCTGTACTTCTTTGGATGAAGAAATATCTTCATCATCCGCACCATCATATTGACTAAGAAATGGAGAATTCTCATTCTGATATCGCATTCGTTTTTCCCTACACAAAATTATTAAAATAAGTTCCAGTAAAACCGGTTTAAAACTGTAATTTTTAAGGACATTTCAAAGATGAATTTTCATGATAATAAAAAAAAGAAAATCGAATTAAGATTTTAAATCAAAAATTATTGTTAATATTGTTTTGCTTACCATGATAAAATCCAAATTAAAAGATTAAGCATTAATTTAAGATCATGATTAACATCCGCTAAAATTCATATTTACCCTTAAAAAAATTCTCTCAAAAAATTAACTTTCTTGGTTAATTTCTCAAGAAACGTTTTTAAAAATCCATTTTTCAGTCCATTTTCTTATTTTCGTTATAAATATTAGGATGAACCAAGTCTTCGTATTTTCTACGTCTTTTTGTTCAATTGTTTCTTATTACCAAATAAAGATATTTTATATACATGTGTTATATGTTTTTAAAGCTCTTGAACTGCTCTATCACAATATATAT
>MQRK01254284.1:0-15886 GCA_001938485.1 Girardia tigrina
AATATGACACACGATGTCTATGTCTCCATGAAACTTTATGACAGTCTAAAACTCCAGTCTACATCTATTCTATTGATTCTATTCGATGTCGTCTATCACTATGAGGACTATGTACTACCAATCGCGTACTTTTGCTGCGCTCTGTTTCATGATGTAATTTGATTAAAAGCATGATGTTTTTATTTGATGGATCTACGTAAAAAAAGATCATCTAGGAAGGGGTACGCGACGACTCGAACATTTGGTAAATGGTATGTGAGGTTGAAAAGGTTGGGAACCACTGTCTTGATATATATTAATTTCTAAATTGAAAGTTAAATTTTCATTAAACTAAAAATGTCAATTCTATTCGAATGATCAGTTATCGCAAACCCAATGCAACACCAACTGGGTGGGAATATAAAATTCAGATTTCAATACACTCAACTAAATACACCACATTTATACACAATTTAAAATATTCCTCATGATATGTATTTATTCTATATTATTTCATTTATTAGTTCTTTTGGTTATTTGAATTATCATGCTTCCACATTTCATATAACACTCTCTTAGTTGGTATCCCAAAAGATTAAAATAGTAAATATTTCAAAGGAATATGAGTTTCAAAAGTCAATCAAAAGCAGTTAAATTCATTTTTGATAAATAATTTCTTTCAACACTCTGACCAATGTGTTAGTTTCCAATGAAATGCAGTGATCTTCGCATTATATAAAGGTATTAAGCCCGAGGCTTTTTAGGAGGTCTGAGATGCTTATGACTTCAAAAGGCACTCCTCCAAACTGGGGATTAACATGTCTTAGCTCCACCGGCGAACCGGCTTCACAACACCCCTCACCAAGATTAGAAACCTTAGATCATTGCGATGCAATCGACCACTCGACTGCAGTGTCACTACTCCTCACAGCCATGACACTCAGTTTAGGTAAGCTACAGCATTGTAAGTGGATTGCAAGCCCACTGGTAATACAATATTCTGTCAACACAGATATAGGCTAGCTTCAGACATCAGAGAAAAAATTGTATCCAATCTAGTTTCTCAGGGATACTATGTGGAAGTATATCTGCCCGGGTGGCACAGGAATCCTTGAGATGATATGCAGTAAAAAGTTTATTACTGAAAAAGAATGACTTCTGAAAAGAATACATCGAAAAAGAATAATTCAACAACGGTTACGTAAAAGAAGGGCATTTTACTAGAATGGTCAAAGTGTTAAATACCATTTATTTAATTATAGTAAACATTTTCAGTTTTTAAATTTGAAAACATTTCATAATGAACAATAGTTTAGAGACAAGGAGTTCAAAAAATTATACATTGAAGGAAGCAATTAAGGACCGCCGATTTTGGATATTATGGGTCACAATTTTTTTAAATGGATTTGTCGTTCTTATAATTCTTACTCTTTATAAAGTAATACTCTCCGTACAAATCATCAGTTTTATTAAAGTTTTTTATAAACAGAGTTTCGGTCAAACATTCATTGTTAATGATAAGTTTTTTTCTTATGCTGGTGGAATCGCTTCTGTAATGAATTCTTTTGGAAGGATTACATGGGGAAAACTTCTTGACAGATTTCCATACAAAGTAAAGTTCTAAATTTTTTAACCGATATTTTGTACTTTTTAGAGAATGATGTCTATATCGACAGCATTAACGACAACTCTAGTGTCAACTTTTTACTGTTGCCATTTTGCTCCGTCTGATGTAGCCAAAGAAGCAATTTTCACAATACAATTATTCCTCATCTTTTTCACTATCGCTGACACTTTTTCAATGATCCCAGTAGCTACTGCTATAAGTTTTGGCAAAGAAAATATGGCGATCATATTTGGTGCCGTATTCACTGGTGTCGTAAGTGATTACTTTCTCAAAAGATTATTTGATCGATATTAAAATTGAAATTAAGCAAAAACTGGTTTATTTTATATACTTGTATAATTTATCATTTCAAAAATATTGATAAAACAATACTTAACTCGTGAAGGAAAGAACTATGATGTGTACTTTAGTTAATCCATACAATTTAGCTGGTTGAGATAAAATTAAATTAAAGATAAATAATTATATAATTTTAATTTATAATTGTTTATTATATGATCGCTATGCGATCTTGAGTTTACAATTTGATTTATAAAAAATTAATGAAATTTTTGACGTATGGCTCGACATTTCTACCCATGATTTATCCAGTTCTTTCAGATATTCGATTTGGTCTTGTTTCATGTACAGAATGATTTTTGTTCCTCGGTCTATTGGTTCACTTTTGTCGGATTTCACGGTGAACAATCCACTTGACGATGACTCCCACAAATACTGCTCTTCGTCGTTGCCCTTCGAGATCACCTGGACTTTGTCGGCGACCATATATGACGAATAAAACCCGACACCGAATTGACCGATCATCGAAATATCGGCACTGGCTCCCACCGTCTCCATAAATGTCTTGGTTTCCGATCGGGCGACCGTCCCAAGATTGTTGATGAGTTCCGCTTTCGTCATACATATTCCCGTGTCGATCAGAGGATGATTTTGATCATTAGCTCCTTAGTGGTGTTGAGCACGAACGGATCCGTCAGGCTTTTTTTAGCGGAATTCGAGATCAAATGCCGAAGGAAAATTTCTTTGTTCGAGTATGTGGTGTTCAAAAAAAACACGAAACCAAATTAAAATAATCAATTTAAATAAGAATTCATGAAATTAAATGAATGAACAAAATAAATGTTTTTGTTTAACTGAAGCAGATTGACGAACAGAATAAAAAACGGAATTAACCATGACACAAACCAAAATTACTGTCAGCAATATTAACAAACTCTCAATCATCAACTCAAATATGCCCAGACAATACGCGAGTATCCATCTCAATGATTATGCCGATATACGTCTCTATTCTGCCGATTCGGATCGTGTCTACGTGTTATATGTCTATATATTTTATGTTCGATCTGTTTCTTTTTTCTTCCCGTTCCAACGACGGAAGTTGGTGGTGCAAATTGCGCTCGCCAAAGAGTAGAACGTATTGATGATGATAATCATCGACTGAACTATTTTTGCATTTTTCGCGATATTCAATTCAACGTCAACCGAATCAATCGATATTTCGTCTCTCAAAACCGTTTCTCTCGCCGTTTCACTCCGAATTTATTTTATAAAAATTCATCGATTTCAATAACCCAATTTCTAATAATTGCCTTTTTTAATTCTCAATTGACATCGCAAAAGATCAAAACTCAAAAGAACCGCATATTTTTATTAAACAACAATAACTGGAATTTTCCAGATAATACAATTTTACAAGACACGTAAAAATATAATTTTTTTACATGAAAAGCAAATTAATTTTTTTTACAAAAAAAACATTACATAATTATATAATTTATATAAAAAATAAAGATATATTTTACTTTTTAAATATGAAATAAAAATATATACATATATATTTTTTAATCAGTCCGGAACAGAAATAATTATTATTAATTTACTTACCTTACCTGAGCATTTTGTTTGTTATTCATCGCTGATAAAAGAAATTCCGACTCTCAACCGATTCAAATAATCTCCGAAAAAAACAACGAAACCTAACAACCAAAAATTTATCAATTCCAATTTGCACAAAGAACATCTCTTCTGATAATCATACCGAACCTCGTATTCTAATACAAATAGCGAATTAAATTTGGAGACAATTGTAACTAGCTCGTATTATAAAACAAATCCAATTCAGAAAATTTGGAAATCAGTTTTGACCATATTTCAAACAACAATAACGCATTTATTATCATTCCTTGGACACTCTTCTGTCTCTGTTCGTATTTAACTTTGTTTTTAATCCTTCTGTGACTCCGTTATATAATTAATCGTAATAAAGTTGTTAAGTTATAGAAATTAGTTAAGACATTAATTATTAAGTGAGTTTATTGATAAGTTATCATCTGTCAGTTCATTTACACAAGTTTGTAATATTATAATACTAGAAAAAGAACCGTCATGTATGACGAGTTAGCTGAAATTTCGTCTTTCAAAGTTTCTATTTTTATTTTCAAGTCGTAATTATTGTAATTTATTGATTCGAATTCTGTGTTGATATAACAGTCGATCAATTAAGTCGGCTCCCGGGGCCTTTCGGCGAACGTGCTGCACACACAAAACCGTCTGTATGCGGGCTATGCAGATTAACTATGTTCTTACTCAGATTCGCTCCGGTTCCTCCACAATTTCGCATTTTATCAGCATATATATGATCATAGTAAATTTGAGCTTGATCGAAAAACCGTGATTCTGATGATTACGAAATTTTTTGCAAATTTATACTAAATTGATTTTTAGCAATATAATTAGTAAATAAGTGATAGAAATTATCATTTATCAATTGAATTAATATTTTATTAGTATTTTAATAAAAATCCTCGCGAAATTCCTTGTAGGAATCATCAAAATCGTCATTATTTCGAAATCTGTGTTGATTTAACAGTCGGTCGACAAGTATGGTTTTCGTTCAATTTCATCAGCTTCCCGGCGTCTTTCGGAAAAGGTGCTGTACCTACAGAACCATCTTGATAAGGGCTATCAAGATTGACCACGTCCTTTCGTAGATTCATTCCGTAATTTCACATTTCATAACTTGACAGATTAACAAACAAACACACTTTTTAGACAAATATTCCTTATATGTTAGTTTATAATGTATAAGCTATCTGTTCTAACACTAAGGTTCCACATAGGAACTCGTAGTTCATAATAGTTCGAATTTCTTGCTTTTCAATTTTCAAATACTGATAATTAAAACAAGATTTCAATAATTTTAAAAAATTTTTATTGATGTGTTTAATAGCCAAGACATGTAGCAATCAAACAAATGAAAACTCAGAAACAAAAATTTCAATCATTGTCAAATTATAACCATTTGAATTTATTTTAATCATGCCAAAAAAAATTCATACTTCACAACAGGGTAAAGTTGTGAAGGTAACCCCGGTAGGGTAAATTAACTACCGGGTTTTAAACTGCAATAACTTTTTTTGGCAAAACATTATGAAAAAATGGTTTTAAATAACAAAAAAGCATTTAAAATTTAATAATATTCAACAGAATAATCATCGACATCAATAAAATGTTTAAGGCGTCCATGAAAAGACTTAATGGCATTTTGGCACATTTCACTGCTTCTTGACAAATAAAATCTTTAAGTTGCTGAATTGTTTTTGGTTTTCTCTTATACACTTCATTCTTCAAATACCCCACAAATCGAGTGGTGTCAAATCAGGTGACCTGGCCTGCCATACATATGGACCACATCGTCCCAGCCAACATTGTGGAAATGCTTCATCCAGAAATTGTCGCACAATCAGTGAATCATGGGCAGGTGCTCCATCTTGTTGGAACACAGCTTTCCGTTTGCATGTTCTTGATAACGATGGCATAAAGTAACTTTTTAACATATCCAGGTAAAGCGCCGCTGTTATGTATCCTTCAATAAAAAAGGGCCCATAAACACGAGTTGAAGACAACCTCATCCAAACATTAACTTTTTCACTAGCCTGTGACCTCTGATATGTGTCGGTTGGTGTTTCAGTGTCCCAAATGCGACAGTTATGTCTGTTTACAATGCCGTTAAGATGGAAAGTTGACTCATCAGAGAATATCAGGTTATTTAGAAAATCTTCATGTGCATCTATCGATTGAATTAACGTTACACACATAACACTTTTAAGAACGCAATCTTCTGTATGCAAAAGTTACGTGGCTTGAATTCTGTATGGAAACATTTTTAAGTCCTTTCGTAATACTTTTTGAACAATTCCATAAGAGAAATTCAAAGTTGACAACGATTTCCTGATAGAACACTGGGGTTCTTGCTTAAAATGCTCTGTTATCTCATTTTTCTTTTCATCATCAATTGGCGGTCTTCCGGATTTTGGGGCATTTAGAACGCTTACTGTTTCTTCAAACTTTTTGAAGATGCTTCTAATACTTTTTTTCGGTTGGAATATTTTTCAATTTAAGTCGTTGAAGTTCTCTTCTTACTTAAATCACTGACTCATTTTTCGCAAATAAAATAACAATTTTTACACCCTGATTTAAATCCGTTTTAAATCTTACACTTAAAACAATAACAACAATTAATGCATTTAAACAAAATGTAATTTTAATTAAATTTTACAGAATAAGCTTCAAGATGCCTTTGTAATTAAAAAGAAATACAATATAATTCAAAAGTTATTGCAGTTATCGATTTTTAGTGGGTAGTCTAAAGACCTTTTAACATCACAACGTATTGCATTGTTATAACATTGTTATGATCTACTGTGTGATCTATAGAGCTAAACGAAGGAGGTTCGAAGAACCTCGCAAGTAGACAAAGCGAGCTCATCTTTTCCACTAAATTCAGTGCTGCTTGAAGTGATGAATATTGTTTCTTGTATATTATGCATATAATGTTTTATTTGTCAACCGTTGTCATAGTAGTTGGATCAATCAAAGTATTAATGTTAAGAATTATATTAAGAATTTATTATGTAATGTTTAGAGTTGGTTATACAAATTTTTAATTTATAAAATTTATCAATTTAAACTCATTTTACTATTCTCGTAAATTTCTATTA
The DNA here is from genome assembly GCA_001938485.1 of Girardia tigrina. NCBI lineage: Eukaryota > Metazoa > Platyhelminthes > Tricladida > Dugesiidae > Girardia > Girardia tigrina. The sequence goes on from MQRK01254284.1 coordinate 6,610, forward strand.
ACAAAAATCTACATTTTTCAATTTAATATAAAATTATAATAATAAGTTATTAGGCTTTGTCCGGTATTCTTGGGGCTATTACAACAACCTTTTTATTAGGAAGGATTCATTATTATGGAATGTTTGGGCTGGCCGCGTCATGTACGCTAACAAGTTAATTATTCCTATTACAAATCTAATTTAAACACATCCAACAGGTTTCATCATTACTCAATTTTTCCCAAAAACGGAAGCCTATTCATTGCAACACGACAAGCAATGAATACATGATGCTTATTGTAGATAACTATTTGTTATTACTGTGTGATTTTGGTGTTCTTTTAATAAAGATTTAACTTTTATCAAAATTCATCATTTGAAAATAAAGATTAAAACAATGGCAAAACACACCGCATCATGGGAGCTTTTGTGAGATGCTGTGGAAATATTTGTTTATTGTTTAATAAGTAAGGTGAATTTTTTATTTTCAAAAATGTATTTCTGGTAGCGTGATTATGTAATGATACCTGTAAATAATCTTTTCTTACTTTTACAAGGAAAGTTATATATATAAATACAATAATAGATGTTCATTTATTTATATTTCATTCATTTTGAACTAATAAATAAATTTTCCTGGCATTGCTCATTATTATTATCTTGACCAATAATGACTATTATGATTGCATCATTTTGAAAATGATAGATTTTGCCAATTGATTAGCTGCTCACAGCAAATAACGCTGCACACAAACTAACATTTGTTTCATAATGAAAGCTTTTATGGCTTGGTAACAAGAAGATCAATTAATTCATATGGAAACAACTAGTTACTGTGTATGAAACAGGTCATTTTTACATTAATCCTGATAAACATTGTTAGCTTGGGAATTATCATCCATTCTAAATCAAAAAGAAATTAAGACTTGCAAAATTTATTAATATACAACAGGTTAAATTTGTTATTTAAACAAATTTTCATTATTTTATTTTTTTTAATTCTATTTTCCATTATTTTTTTTAATTTCGATTATAATTCGAAATTTTTAAAAACCAAAATTCTTATTTCTGAAAATTAAAAAATTAACAACGACACTCTTAAAAAACAATCATATTTCATTTATTTACTTGTTTTTGAAATTGGAAAAATGAAAGATACTATGGAGTCCCAAAAGACTGCTATTCTTGCTCTTCTTAGAGGTGGCAGACATTCAATTGGTGAAATCGCAGATCACAATGAAGTCTGTACAAGGACCGTCCAGGGTAACAACAAACTAGATACTTCCAGTACTTCTCGAATCGGGTGATGTAGACGTATAAGAGCAACATCCTTGCAGACAGACTGCCAAATTACATTAATTGGCTGGTGCTCTTCAAACCACTGGAGTGTCAAGTCTGTCCTACAAAACAGTGTAATTTAGACTCAAGAGGCAAGGAGTTATGCATGTAAAACCAGTTCCTAAACCTTTACTGGCTGCTGCAATGCGCAAGAAATGTCTTCAGTGCGCCAATGGTCATGCTGGTTGGAGTGTTGGGGATTTGTCAAAAGTTTCTTTTTCAGACGAGTCCTCCTTTCAGAGTGAAGCAGCATCTACGCCTCGTGTTTGGCATGAAAGTGGCAATCCAATCTTCACAGAACCTTCAGTGAAATTCCCTACAAGGGTGCTGGTGTGGTCCATGATGAGTGCAAAAGGTTGTGGCAGGTCGCATGTTGTAGAGAAAACTGTATGTTAATTTCCTTTTTTTCCTTTCCTACAGGGAAGTCTTTCTATATGTGACAGTCTTCTGTATAGTGGTTGTAAAGAGGTGAAAATAAGGAATTTAATATTATATTATTATATTTATATTATAATAATTAATTAAAAAATTTTTTACTACAATATTGATTAGCCAATATTATTAAAATAACTGTAAAACATTTTGAAGTATTTTTTTAATAAATTTAAAGGTAATTAAATCAAGTTTAGGAATTAGGGCCAAATGAAAAAAATCCAGGAAATGTAAATTAATATAAATACAAAATTAGAATGGAAAAAAATTAACACGACATTGATATTTTAAAATGTGAATAAATTTGAGAATTGCGAATTAAAAAATTTGTAGTAAAATAATATAAATTTAAACATTGTACAGGAATTATTTGTAGTTGATTTATAAAGATGTTAAAATTTGTTTTTAAACTAAATCAGATAAAATATTGAAATGTAATTCGATAGAATTATTGTAATTTTAAAAAATAATAAATTCAATTGGTAAAAATAACCATTTTAATAAATAACTTATCAGTATTTATAATTCTGTATTTTGCACATAATCAATCTGGTCAAAAAGAAAACAAAAGAAAAGTTCCTCAACAAAATTTTTTGAATAATTGTTATAAAAATACAGTTTTGCGTTCTTATGAATTCAATTATTGATCACGAACTCAACAGTGTAATAATGGATTAATTAATGAATTTATTGTTATTTCTCTTATCTTATTTGTGAATAAATATTAATGTGTATACAATTCAAAATATTTTGGGTTGCAGAAACCGTGCCTCCAAATTATTCTGAGAATCAGAGAACATATTTTGATTAACTTCAATTCTAATATTCAAATTTTGAATATTTTTGAAAGAATCGCTCTATTTAAATTGTAGAAATTTTCTTTATTTACATGAATTTCGTTCTCAAAACTGATAAAGACTGACTCATCATAGAAATTAAATCTGATTATTTTACAATATCTATCGGCGTCATAATAAATCGACTTTCATCAGATAAATCAAAATTATACAATTTATTCGATGCACTTAAAAAATTTTTGTCTTTGTGTTTTTTAATCGATGAAATCTGACCGATTTTTTAAATTAATTTGTTTATCGATTTTCGAATTGTATACATTGAAAATTGTCACGTATCCCAATTCCAAACCGAGACAAATTAGATTTAATTTAGCATGCTACTATTTTTAAAATTAGGTATTATTAGTAAAATGAGTGTCGATATGAGCACAAATATCAGACCGAGAATTAATTAACGAACAATAATTACAATTGATCAAATCGAATTCAGAATAATTTTGAGAATATGAAATTCGATTTTACTGTCAGTCGAATAACGAAAACAATTAAATTATTTTTTATGATCAAACATTTTTTTACACAATGACATTAAAATTGTATTCAGCAACAGAAAACCACGAACTCGACGAAAAAAATGCAACGATGCGGCAAATTACACATTTTTTTGCCTTTTAAATTTTTTTACATTTACTTGTACTTGATTTTCACTAGATGATTTTAAACAATTAAATTTATTTCAATGTCATCTAAATTAATCGATTTAAAATAAAAAATGACCATTGCGTTGACAGCCTGCCCATCACGATCTCGAGATATTGCGGAGGGAAGTTCTCATCCTTCAGTTCGATATCTGATGCAGCACTCGATCCGATGTTGTAAGTTTCATAGAGAATCATTATGTCTTTCTTTTCCACCAAATACCGATTGATTATCGATTTTGACACCAATAATTTGGCCGAATTCTCGTTGGCGTTGCAGATCGCTATGCCGATTGCGATTAATAAAAGAATTTTGTTCATTTTGTGTTGGAGAAAACCGCTAAAATTAGATCGTATTACTGTGAATGATAATGAAAGAATGATACACGTATCAAATTTAAATCGTGTCAATTTTTCTTTATTTTTATTTTTCGGTTTAATCGATGCGATCGATTCGATGAAAGAACCGAAAACGACAATCAGTTTTTGCAAAAGCAACAAAATAAGCAGCTTGTCACGACAATAATATTCTGTGGCAAACCAATAATCAATAATTATTTTAAATATTTGAAACGATAATTTGAAAGCCTTATTTAAGCAATGTTGACTTCGTTCAATAAGTGATTATTTAAACAAGTCAGAAAAAAATATTCGACATTTGAAATGGAAAATTTGTCCAAGAAAATTTGTAATGAAAATACATGGCAAATTTACAAACGAATATTTTTTACATAATAATTATTAAAATTTTTACATAATAATTATTAAAATTTTTACATTAACTAAAATAATTTCTCAAAATTAATTCCAAACATTTCGATTCAAATTGCTCAGCACACACAAAAAATATTTAAAAAAAAGTTTTCTCAACCATTTACACAAATTCTCATTGAGAAAAATTCACATGCAAAAAATCAGAAAATGTGAAAAATCCCAAACTATAAAAATTACTACACACAAAAAAAACCGAGAATGTTGGTGGCACACAACAATAATTAAAGTTATATATGCAAGAACTCAAATTAAATTCACATTATAAATTTATATTTATTACGTTTTATTTTCTAAAAATAATAATGACGAATAAGCAATTATTGTGACGATCATTATTCTAAAACGGATACATAAGTCAACTGCCGGTTCAAAATGAAATTAAAATTATAAACAGCTGTCGTTAATCAACAACTCTATCCTGATGGCCTACCTCTGATTATAAATTATCTGGATAATTGCCTGAACTGTCTAAATGGTTCCGGTATTGATTTAACTGACTGAAATTAATTTGTTTTTTAGACGCATGACTTTGCGAATTTATTTATTGATTGAATCGACAAATGAGAATTTATTGCCTATTCTGAAATACACTATTTGATATTTACAATTATTTAAAAAGGTTGTGGATCTACGCTTCTACATTTAACAGACTCTGCTCCCTCGACCTACGATTTTTAAATGAAGATCGCACGATTCTCTCTTCCTCCCATCGATTACTTCATGTTCTACTATCGAAAATGATGTACTACGCGGCGATCGGCCGACGCGAATTTTATTCTTATCGACTTTGGTTCTCATTCTCTCACAACCAAAGGGGCCTTTTGACTGCTTATCTGGCTTTAACTTTACAGCAGTGATTGATGGACCTGAAACTAAATCTCTGATACTTTGAATTGTACTGGTTAAAACACGATTCGTAATTAATGTGGTGGAGCCGACGAACTGACCTATTGAAAACAAAATTAAACGGGCAATGATAAACCAAAATAAATCGGAATTATAATATATATTGAATTATAAAAAGGTATTTATAAAGAGACAGTTAAAGATTTACATTTTTAATGTTGTGGTACTTCTCGGAACGTTCGTTCACGATGTTGATCTGTTATATATCAGTCACTCCTTAACGATAAGTCTCGCTTCCAAATTCGAAACGAACTGGCGTCAACGGTTTACTCAAGAATGTATATTGTTCCCTCAGAATTTGACTGGTCAAATTTGATCTCAGAATTTGAAATTGATAAATTTGACCAGTAATGCCTGCAATCAAAGTCATCTGCTGATTCATGATGATTTATGAAACAGTTTCCAATTTCGGATTACTATTTGTGGTCCTCTGAGGTTTCTTAATTAATTTTTCTAATTTTAATTAATGCTTCTTAAAATGTCAGTGCTAATAAATTGAGCAGATTCCAATAAGCTGCAAGGAATCGAACAGATCTCAGCAAGAGCTTCTCGAAGAGGATCGGATGGCCATCGTGTGAGACAGTTATGCTTTAGAGGCGACTTAATTGCTTTTGAGTTACTCTTGTATGTCCTTCAAGGCACACCGGACGCCAAAACGGACCAGCGGGTCACAAGGTGCCTGGAAAACAGCAGCGTATTGACTTCGGATGACTCAAGCGGAAAACTCCTGTTAATGTTTTTGTAGGGTCTACATATATATGTATGTATTAAACAAGCGAGATTCTCTTTTTTGTTTTTTGTTTTATTGTGGTTCAAATATGCATCGTTGACTACAACAATTACACGAAAACTCTTGAAGGTAAGTTCAGTACATTGACTTAGTTTGAATACTTAACTTATTGAATAAAACGTAAAATAATAAGAATGAATTCGAAAAGAGCATAAATAAGAGAAATACTACATATAAAACGTATACTAATGTTTTCATTTTTAACGTTGTTAAGAAATGAAAAAAGGTCATTGAAATTCGCTATCACAAGAATTTGGAGGGAACAAACATGTAGTTCGCTCAACTGTTTCTTCTTTGTGGAAATACCTTCCAAACGCCAGAAAGGGAAGAAGACAGCTCATATTAAATATCCTAACATTTCCTAATCCATAACTCATGTACCTCACTCTACTGATTTACCTCTATCCGCTCGAGTATCAAAAATCATCTCCTCTATGAAAAACAGCAGTAGTAGCAATACAGATAGTGGAAATGAATCATATGAAGTGCTTTATGGATGAATCTAAACCATATTGTCCCAACTGGTCGGATTTGAATGACTTGATTTTGACTTTTCAATCTTTGACTTTCAAAGATCGATACAGAACTTCTTTCTTCTTGCCTTAAACAGTGGGACCTATTGAATCTAAGCGTCAAAATAACCGACCAGCGGAAAAATCATCATTCTTTTTCTATTTTCTTTACTTTGCAAAAAAGGACTCTGCTTCTGCATTGGTAATTAACAATTTTCTTTTGATTTGAATAAAGTATGGGTTTTGAAATTGATACAGCAAGTTATCAAATGTAAAGAATGTTAGAATCAAGGTTATTATTGATAATTTCGATAATTATTATGATTATTACTCCGAATAGCTTAAGTTTGATTGAATCCATTTTGAAATTAGTTTTCAGTATTATTGAAATTATGATGTGTTGAAAGTTTTTGACGAAACTTGTAATGAGTCGATTAGATCGATTGTTTGATGAGGATTGTTGTTAGGGCGAAACTGAAAATGTTCGAAAATCGATCAAGTCGATAAAACCGTATATTTATTTCTAGTTCTTTTTCTGTTTCATAAATCTTAAACCGATATACATAAAAATACTTATAAATTTTCATATTTGATTTTTTTATATTAATTTTATAAATCAATTTTAAATTACGATAACATTTTAAAATATTTAATCGTTTCGTTTAATTTTATTAATTTTTAAAAATCGTTACACACATAAAATTATACATTTTATTTTTATATTAAATTTAAAACTCTCATAAATTTTTAATTATTAACAATTTAACTAGATCTTCTTAATTTTAGTATTTTTTTTTCAAACGTTACATATTTAATTTTATAAAAATTTTAATTTGTACATATTTAATTTAACCTTCTTTCGAAACTTTTCCAAACATTTTTAATTCCTAACAATTTCATTAAATAACAATCGCGCAGAGAGTATGACTCCTTGCTGAAAAGAATATAATAAACACGTTACACGCACATTTAGCTTAAAATTTTTTTGTATATTGTCTATATTAAATATATATTTTTAAACTAAAATAGTCTTTTGGCGTAGTTATCGAGTTTCTAAAAATTATATTTGTTAATTTTAATAAACATTATCTTACTCCACCAAGCTTTTGAGATTGAAATTCATTGGAATTTCAGTATAATTAGCAATAAAATAAACTATTTATAAGTAAAACGAAAACATTCATTTTTACCATTCAAAATGTTAATATGAAATCAATTTGAATAATGGCAGTGAATTGAGGCTACTTTTTCTCTCTTTTATCCTTTATTTCAACCTAGTCGTAACCCTTTAAATTCTTAAAGAAAGAAATTAACTTAACTCGTCATTGTAATTAGTAAAAGTGTTTTAATAAAATCTTGAAAAAACGATCTTCCAACAAATATAAATTCAAACAATTTTCCAAATGACCTTGAAATTTGTTTTAATCAACTGTTTTAATCTTTTTTTCATAAGACACATTTTCAATTTATTAATTAACATTGACATAATTATTAAACACATACGTAAACAATGTTCTTAATCGGGTCATATTTCAGATTCCTGTCACAGATGCCACCAAAGGAATATTCTGCATTGTTGGGGGATTTCTTATCCACTTTTCTCTGGCAACATTTTCCACTTTCGGTAACCTATCGATTTGTTTTACACAATATCTGAACGAATTTCAGGCAACATGGTGCCGTATATTTCATCATACTTCAAATACACAAATAATCAAATGTCGATAACTCATGGTCATATTGTGTGGATATTCTCATCTTTTATTGTCAGTATTGCCATAGCGATGCCCTTGAGTGTCCTTTTGGAAAAACGAGTAGGATCTCGGATCACCTGCCTTATAGGAGGCTTTATACTGAGGTAGAACCACATCTCTTTCAACACCTTTTTGATTTTTTTATTAGTTTGGGAACTATAGCGACTTATTTTTCATTAAAACAAAATATATGGCTAACTATTTTCGCCAACGGATTATTGTGTGGGTTTGGGACAGGACTTTTGTATTCTGTTTCAATGGTTGTACCACTACGGGTAGGATTTACTAAAAATATGACTGTTATTATATTATTGAAATGAAAGTGGTTTCCTCGGCATAGAAATATTGTAACAGGCGCTGTCATCGTTGGATATGGGTTGGGGTCCATGACATTTTCTCTCTTTCAGACTACATACATTAATCCGAAAAATATATCCCCAAATATGACCGAAAATGTTGACAGGTATGCTATTCTAAATACGTATTTATTATTGAGTCTTTTGAAAACTAATTTTATATAAAAAAATAATTTTTTTGAAGCTTTTATAAGAAATTGATTATTGTTAATTGATTTTGATTAATAAATGATTTCTTGAAAAAGCGTTAATAAGATTATTGTACATATGTAGAGAAAATTTTCTTTTTGGAAAGTTTGCTGTAGGTTTGAAATGGTTGCCTTCGTAGTTTGTAATAATCCTCTTCTAGTAATTTTACAATTTCGAATTACTATAAACCATGGTATATGTTATATTTCAACAATATTTATTATTACTGTTCGTTAATATAAATAAATTTATTTATCATTTTCAAAGAATTGTCATTTTGAAAGGTTTTATTAATCTGTCCAGTGACTTTTGAACCAAAACTAATTGTTTTCAGATTGAAATAAAATTTTATCATTTAGAGATTTCAAATTTTTATTGTTAAATTATTAATAAACTGGGTTTAAATTATATATTAATTTTTATTTTATGCAAATCGTGCAATTACTTCATATTCAATACTCATATATATACAGTGCTGGAAAAAAGTCTTTTGACAGTGCACTGTTTTGCGATTTTTAGTGAAAATATATTACCAAAAACAGTTTTTCAATCCAGTTTTTTTAATACAACCTTATAAACATATATTTTATCTATTTTAAGTAAAGAATTAATACCAGGATTTTTTAATTTCAATCAAAAGCGAGAAATCATTGAATGATACAATTATTTAAAAACGATAAAATATCAAGCTAAAAGTTAATCAGGATAATATGGCATAAAATGAATAAAATAGTAACAGGAATTGATAAAAT
>MQRK01254287.1:0-15980 GCA_001938485.1 Girardia tigrina
TCCTTGACGATCAGAATTGATTTATGGAAATTATGTGTGATTTACTGTCTACTGTTCCTATGGATCTTGAAACACGACGATAAATCAAAAAGTAGGGGATGAGTATAGAATTCTAAAGATTATTTTTATGCTTATATGAAACCGATGTAATGAAGCGTTTTCAGATAAATTTCCATTTCGTCTTATCATTCGTGCACATCAAGTCCTATTGATAGATGGGCACTAGCTTAGGGATAATATTTCCCACATCCATTTGTGATGCAGTAATCTTTAAGCTACTTCTATCTGGCTATTTTGCGTTAATTTTTTAAAATTTACTTTTCCTAGTTATAAGCAAATGCTTATGAATATAATTTAATGCTCCAAAATTATGTTTGTATGCTGGTGTGTATGATGTTTTGACAATGCATTGTATGTATGTATTGCAAATGCATGTATTTTTTGTTTGTGTGCAATTTATTTTTATATTTTTTTGACTTATACAAATGATGTATGATTTATATAAATGCATACAATGTCGATTCTAATTGGTAACTTTATTTTCTTTTAAATTTTAAATATATTTTTATATACAGGAATATATCCAAATGCCTACATGGCATATTTAAACGAGAACAGGTGTAAGGTATTTTGTCATTAATGCGGTACCCAGATATTTGGTCTAAATTTTTTTCTTCTAAAATATTTTTCGTATACAATTAAAAAAAATGTATAAAATGCACAGAAAAATACAAAACGCGTAAGATGAATAATAAAAAATGAAAAAAATAATAATATAATTTATTCATCATTAAAAATGATAAAGTTGTTCTTCAGGTGTAATCCTACTTGTAATAAAAAATTTGTATGACTTTCTTTTCTTTTAAAATCATCATTTCTTGATACTAAAGCTTCTATGTTGTTATTAGATATAAAATACTTTTTCTTAATGGGATTTTTAATTCTTGTATTTATACCCAAAGCTATGGTGAACGCAATATGTCCTTATTGGAAAAATTGAATTAACTTTCATACAAACATTATTTTCATATTTTAGTTCAACATACGAATATCTTACTTATTCAGTAAAAATTTTGACGTGAGCTGAGGAACTAGAATATAATTGCTTAAAAATTTCGGGAATATCGTTTGCATGCAGGAAGGGTATCGCCATGAACATTATAATTAGTTCTTTCATAGCGAAATCAATAGGTTTTCAATTGAATTTCGTCTTTTTTAAATCAGCAAGTTTTCTCCACAATGATTTATTAAAATGAAAAAGATAGCCAGAAATTTCAGAATTTGAAACCATTGTTTACCGCTCCAATGGCAGATCTCTCGAAATCGAGAACTACATTAAATGAAAAAAAAGTAAATGTTAATTTGTTGGGTATTAAAATCTTTAATCTTAAATATTTACTTTTTTAAACACAAATCTTTATTCTTTAATCTTTAACCTTTAATCTTTAATCTTTAATCTGACTCCAATTATTCAGAAAGGACTTCCAACATAAATATATAGACAATGAACACAATTTTTTTATGAAACTTTATTTCAAATAACAAAAATTAACAAGTCACAAATAATAATGCAATTCTTGATGACAGAACACAAACACAAATCAATATTTCGTGCGAGTTAACAGATTACAGTAAGGACTGTGAATCTCCAAAACGAACGATAGTTTAGATTTAAATTAAACCTTTTTCTCCCATACGGGATACTTATGGTTTAAAAAGAAGAATATTTTAAAAAGAATAATAAATAAAAAATTATTCTATATAACGAGTTTACTTGCTTCCTTGGTTTTGTTTTTGTTGAGAGACTTTTTTGGGCAAACTAAACTAAATTTTCTGCTGTTTATATAGTGGTTTTCATCAGCCTTGAAAATTGATAAAATAAAATAAAGACTAAAATATTTTAAATTCCAAATTTTGTTAAACTAAATATTATTTTGTTTGAAATTAATAATTTTACCAAAAGAATTATTTTAAAATTTTTTCTACATAATATTTTGTCAAAAGTGTTCATATGTATTTGTCGAAACCCTAACAATTTTACAGCTTCTGAAATTAAAATATTGAAAATTTTTGTTCTTCTTGGAACACAAAACATATATACACTGGAAAGTATATTCTATATTATCTCCATGAATTGTATAGCGCTGAAAAAATAGAGCTGGAACAGTTCTAAATGTTCCATCACAATATATATTACAACTTTGTACTAAGGTTTTTATAGTATTTTCTGTAAAGAAAATTAATATTCTTTCATTATCATTTTTACCTGAATCAAACTGTAAAAATTTTTCACCCAAAAAAGATTTTGTAAAAGGCGAGGTTATCACTACATTTTCTAATGAAGTTGGATGACCAACAGTTTGAACTCCATTTACCGTTTTTAATAAATTTGTTCTTTCGGATAAATCAACTAAAATTTCATTGTTTTGAATTAATTGGATCTGGTTTTGAATGGCGGACTCAATGTGAAATGAATGCGAAATTTTTAATTTCATTTATAATTCGTCTCGTAGTAATTTGTATTTGAGAATCGGCGTATGAGGAGATCGTTTATGTAACTGTTGTGACAATAAGACTGAATATAATACGAATCACAGTGAAATTAATTATGAACACACTCTTCTGTCTAATCGTCTTGCTCAGTGACTTTTCAAACTTTCTCCAAATTTAAATCTATTTCAAATAAACAGGATTCTATAGAAAATTTGACTTTTTTTGAATTCCGCAATTTTTTTGTCAATTTAAACAATCTAAAAATATTCAAACAAATTAATTAACTCTATACAACAATACCGTAATTCCATTTTCGACATCTAGATTGGTAAATTTCTCGAATAGAACATCTCCAGTAATTTTTATTACATTGATTATTTTTTTGTGTTAATGTGGTATTCGTAACCATTTTCCTGAAGAATCATTTTTCCTTTTGAAGACTTAGTTATTTGAAGCATTATATATTATTTATAATATTTTTAAAACAAACAATGATAATTAAAAATATTTAATATTTTTAAATATTAAAAACAATTTTAGAAAAATATTTTAATCGATAATGTTACCAAACTAAATAAATTTTAAACAAAACAATATTAACTAAAAATACTATTTTTATTAATAAATCGTTCGGCGAATTCAAAAAATTAACTAAATCCTCATAATCCATGATAATATTATAGAAATAATTTTAATTTTAGACGAATAATTTTAGACCTCAAAATTTTTAGACAATAAAATATTAGACAAATAATTTTTAGACGAAAAAATGTTTAGACAAAATATTTTAGACGAAAAACTTTTGACGAAAAAAATATTAGACGAAATGTTTATGGATCGTTTTAATTTTAAAAATTCTTTTCAATAAAATTCTGATTTTTAATATTTTAGATATTTTTAATTTTCAAATATTTAAAAATTTATGAATTCACCAAATCCTAACAAATTCTATTTTATTTTCTTTTTAATTTTCGTAATTCGTTTTTAATGTTTGCTTTTATACCTATGGGTTTCTTTCAGTGTGCGCTTTTATCCATGTGCGCAATTTTTTACGTGCGCTTTTTTGTAAACCGCGTGGCCTTATGCGAGATACAAAATGCTTACCTTCCAGCATGATCGGGCTCTTGCCCATTACAAAGCTTCAGTACGCATCTGACTTTACCAAAGTTTCCACAGCGGTGAATCGGTAGAAAGGGTCCAGTTGAGTGATCCTCACGTTTGCTAACTTAACTTTGTGTGATTACTTCCTCTGGGTCTACCTGAAGGAGCATGTGTACGGCACAAGGCCTGGTACCATTGCTGAGCTCGAAGACAAGATCGAGTGTAGTGTTAAAGAAATACCACAAAGGTCAAAAGAGCATGCCAGGCAGTGTATGAGCTGTTTGAACATTGCACCACCTTACAGAGAAAACAACTGCAAATGTGATTTCATTCAGAACACTCTCTGTATGTTGGTAGACATACATGTACCATTAACTTTACATTTTCTTTTATTTTGTGAAATTTACATACAAAAGAATTTCTTCCTATTCCTTTCGGAACACCCTATATATATACTTGTGGAGATTCTAGTCGTACATCTCAAAAATCTTATAAAACATATTTAATGTAACAACAAATGATGTCAAAGTAGAATGCTTCCAGTAGATCAGATAGCTAATATTGTAAATAATAGCTTAGATGACATTCAATTGACTTTATAATCTACAAATTCTGCTATTTTAAAATATTGGAATCAGATTAGTCAAAAAGAAAGCTCGTAGTTTTCTTCGATGATATATTCTTTTTTGGTAACAGTTTGCATTAACCTTCCCACGAAAATGAAGGTTTGTGGACAGTTTGGTTACATTTAGTCTTACGGTAAGACTCTTACCGCCTATAAACACATAGTGAACAGACAAACAGCCCTTCATAATTTTTCATAATATATAAATATAAAATTTGCTGACTAATTATTAGTTCCTAGCTCAAATATTCAATATTAATTTACTAAAAAAAACCATTTTTTAAAATTCAAATAACAGTAATAGTCACACTTTTCAGAAACTCAATGAATTAAGGATAAGTTAAAAGATATTTTTTGAAATTATATATCATTTTATTTAACAAAAGTATTTCTTAATTATCAATCGTTATTTATTAATAAAATTATTGATCGGAAATAAAGTAATATTCTGATGATCAGATTGTTAGAATCATTTGTACGTTCTTTGCAAACCCTTCCGTAATATGAAAGATAACGTCAAATTAGTCGTGTTTTATATATTGAATTTATGTTTCACGGTAAGATTACAATGTGACACGATCGAGTGAGCTAAAATGAGATGTAAAAACAGACATTTACGGTATTCATCGTAACCCACGCGTCAATGGGAATGATATTCACTGTCAAGTACCGCCATCTCATTGGACAACAGCCTCTCGAATTGCAGTTGTTCGGATTATTAAACGGTGTAGCGATATTTTCCGTTTCGATGTTGGGAGTTTTGATAATGCTGATTAAAGTGCAGCGATTTCGAGCTTGGGTAAATATTTGAGATAATCGAGGAATGTAATTGGTTTTGGGTTCCCGCGGATTTTTTGAATACAGTTGTTTGCTGTTAATAGTAATTGATTAATAGAAGTGATTGAGAATTCCATATTAAAATTGTCAATCTAAATATAAAGAACCAATTAAATCTTTGCATACACCTCTGAACAGGTACTGTTGTTGTAAATTAGGTATATAAAATCGAACAATTAAATTTATTATTTACACGGTATTTTACTTGTCTATACGTCAATGCATAATTATATATGGTTGGCAACTAATTGCCTATTTGTTCAATAAAAGTATTAAGAACACCAATGTGACTCAATATTTTTATTAGTACAACAAGTTTGATTGTCCGCAGGACAATTTTTGTCAAAGTTTACGTAAGATTGCATCATACTAATTAATTAATGATTTTAATTTTATTATCTAAGTAAATAGCAATTGCTTCAATCGTTAAAATACTTATTAAAAATTTTAGTGGTTAACTTAAAAGGATTATTAATTATTTTAAAAAATATTAATTAATTTATTTAAATATTGTAAATAAAATTAATCAACTTATGTAAAAATTTACAATTATTTTAAATTAGATATAAATTTAAACATTGAATATTTTCAGATAACAAGAATTAAAATATTAATCAGCCATCTGGGTAGGAGAGTCACACTTCCAAATCAACATACAACATTCAAACACAAAACATTCCTAATATTCCTCGCAGAAATAAAAGTTTTTTTACTTGGAATAAACTTTAATCTATTTCGCCCCATCAGATTACCACTTATTTCGATCCCGGGAAAATTTCCTTCGTGATAAAACTTTCATTGTTGAAAAGCTTTTAAAATCTAATTTAACCCCGTTTTTGGATGAAAGGATCATACTTTCTACGAATATCGAATTTTCAAGTTGTCAGAGAGATTGTAAAAGGTCATCGAACAAAATGAAAAATACATAAGCAGTTCATAAAATACATCAGAAAGCAGTTCAAAGTACACCGAACCTTTCCAATCCCATCAAATAAAAAACAAAATCGTCTTTCGAATGTGCTGAAATCAAGTTAATGCGATTTTTCAGATGAAATTCTTGCAAATAATACGAACCTAAATATCCAGTTTTTTAATGAAACCTATAAGATTTAAATGCTTCTCAATGTTTTTGTGGTAAACATTTCGATTCTCTACAATCTCCCGTGTAGTTACGTGACATGATAAGTCTAAGTTCATCCCAAGTAAAAAAACTCAATTTTATTTCATTGAACAAATCGTAATTACTTAATTACCAACCCAATAGAAACATCATTGCAAAATTAATCAAATGTTGCAAAATTAACGAAGAAATAGTAGAAATAGTGTAATATATTTCTGTATTTTGTAGATATATTGAAAGGCTTAAGAATCTATTTAAATGGTCAGTTTATTTTTAGATCATTTTAACATATCGATTTTCATACAGAAATCTGATCAAATGCTTACATGGTATATTTAAAAAAGAGAACAGGTGTAACACAGGAATGAAAGCAAGGCTTAACGTCGAAGAAAGAAAAATACTTCTTAAATACTACTGATAATAAGAAAATGTAGTTTTAAGTGCAAATACAATTGAGGATGAAATTTTAAAAGGAACCTAGAACGCTAGTTACCATTACTCATATCAGAGATTACTTTCTTAAAGGTGTTCGGGAAAATTGCAAACATCAACAAGCTCCACACAGGAAGTAAGATTTCTGAAAAGTTTTAGACAAAGCTTAAGTAAGTCTGTACAACAGGGTTTCTCATCTGTTCATACAATTATATTACGTTGTAATTGGGAAATTTATAGTTATTTTTAGTTAATAAAAAATTAGTCATTAAATTTAAAGTTCCAGTCAGAGAAGTTTTATCTTAAAGATTAGGTTTTGGTAGGCTGTAAATTGTTTTCTTTGTCATGTGCCTCCTTAACCCATTAAAGTCGAAACGATAGTGTAAACGTATCGTTTTCACAAACGGTCATTAATATCTGCCAATGGTTGGTTTGCGAGAATGGAAAAGATCGCTTTTAGTATATTTTTACTTAATTTTTACAAATTATAAAATAAATTCGTTTTTGTCCAATAATTTTTGGGTAAAATGTTTTTTTAATTATTTCGAAGTGCCGTATAATGTGCAAGTAATACATGGGGTGGATTAATATGACGATGGGATTTTTATCTCGAAATTCGTCATTTTATTTTCATAAATCTGTGGGTTTCCAAAACCAATTATAACCGAATCGAGTTATGACTATTATTGTGATGTCATTTACAGTACAATTTATGGATGCACTCTATTACAGGAATACAAACGATATTTCTGTTTGCCGTTTTAGGACTAAAGATTCGAGTAAATATTTAGATTTCGATATACTTTTTATCTAACACTTTCTAGACGCACAATTACTTAAAGGCCAACTTGGACTACAGTTTTTCAGCGTACAATTTTGATAAAGGTATCAAACACTTAGTTGATTATATTCAGCAACAGGTATATACGTAAAAAATTATTTTTAATGAACTAAAATAATTGTGATTATTATTTTTACTCCTTTTAATTATAAAATTGAAAGAGCGTTCAAAAACTGGCTTTTATATATGGAATTATCAAAATCATCTCTATCCATTGTTTAGTAGAGGTTTTTTAGTTAGTAGTTTGCCATTTTACTAAGAAGTTGAGATTTGTATTAATCAATTAAGCTACAGTTTGGGAATCAAAAATTAAACAAATTGGAAATTTATTATAATCAAAAGTAATCAGTCAATCGAAATTTCATTTTATTAATTTGAACTGTTTAACCGTTATCTTCAGAACAATTGATTTAGAAAAAAGAAAATTACTAACAAGGTGTTTTGTTACAATTGAGACATGTTTTAAATTTGTGTATATTGGGTTCTGGATCAAAATTATAAGTCAAAAACACAAAATTTTATTTCTATAACAATAACAATTATTTGAACAATTTCTCTTGAGGAACTTTTCTGTTGTTTTCTTTTTTTTTGACCAGATTAATTATACATAAAAATACTGGATTATAATACTGATAACTTATTTATTAAAACGTTAATTAAAATTGAATTTATTTTTTTTGATTACGTTCATTTATATATTAGATTCGTTCATTTAGATTCGTGTAACATTCCTCAGCTCTATGTCCTGGATTGTTACATATTCCACATCTTACCTTTTTGCATTCTCGTCGCACATGACCTTCTTCTCCACATGCATGGCATGTATTCTTCCTCTGACTTCTACATTCAAAACTTTTATGTCCTGCTTCCTTACAGTTCCAATATGTGATGTTGTTCTGCATAGAAGATCGTCTTCCAAAGGACTTTCCTTACCTCTTTATGTTTCTTATTGCCATTTCCGTCGTCGTGCTAGTTTTGACCACCTCTTTATATGTTGGTCGTATTGTGTGCACAGTCTTTTCCATTCTCCGGACTTCGTCTACTTTCCTAATGACGTCCTTCACTTCTGTTAATTCTTTCACTTATCTAAATCTGATTTCTTTCTTCACATCCCCATCTTTTGACCCGTGAATCAGAATGCATTTTTCTACCTCCGTCTCTGTCCACTCATGTTTCATCAATTTTGCTGCCAACTTTTTTGCTTTAACGAAGAATTCCTCCACTGATTCTCCAGATCTCTCGAAGTTTACCGCTTCTATCGAATCTTTCATTAACGTGCTTTTCGTCTGGAAAGTTTGTCGTAGACGGCCTGCATATCCCTTCACTTCGGGACCCACACTTTTGTATATTGGTATGAGTTTGTGTGATAGTAAACCAATTACCAATATCTCTGGCATACTTTCCGATACTTTGGCCACTTTGAAGTATCTTGCGCAAGCCGAAATGAATGTTTCTACATTATCTTGTCACCTAAATTTGTCTGGTATGAGCCTCGAAATTAGTTGTTCGGAGGTGCTGGTGATGTTCGACATGTTGGATTCTTATTCACAATTATAATTCATAAACACCAAATTTTATTTCTATAACAATAACAATTATTTGAACAATTTTTCTTGAGGAACTTTTCTGTTGTTGTCTTTTTTTGACCAGATTAATTATAAATAAAAATTCTGCATTATAATACTGATAACTTATTTATTAAAACGTCAATTAAAATTGAATTAATTTTTTTGATTACGTTCATTTATATATTAAAATTTTATTATTTTATAAAAATCTTCAAAATACATTATAAAAATCTAAATAATAACTGTTCTATTTTAATCATTTTTAAACGTATTTTGCAACAATTTCTATTAATTTAAAATTATTCCAATGTTGTTATTTCAATATTATTTATCTAAAACCAGTTAACTTAAGTATAATTTTAGATCTTTTATAATGTTTGAATGGTACATCTACTGTTAAAATTAAATTTCTTAATATTTTATTTTTAATATTTTAAATTATTTTATATATTAATATTTTTTATTCTTCGTTAATTGGTTAAACATTCAATTATAATTGTTAGGTTGGAAATTATCATCCATTCTAAATCAAAAAGAAATTAAGACTTGTAAAATTTATTAATCTACAACAGGTTAAATTTGTTATTTAAACAAATTTTCATTTTTTTATTTTCTTTTTTTAATTCTATATTCCATTATTTTTTTAATTTCGATTATAATTCGAGATTTTTAAAAAAACCAAAATTCTTATTTCCGAAAATTAAATAAAATAACAACGACACTCTTACAATAATTATTTTTTTAATACAAATTGACACCTTTTCAATTTTAAATAATACATTATGATTTTTTATTTTACAACGTAGTTTTTAAAAACGTTTAATTATAATTATATTGTTAAATACAAATTTGATACCATTTTAATTGTAACTAAAACATGATTTTTATTTTACAACTCAATTTAAAAAAATATTTGATTATAATTATTTTTTGAATATAAATTTTGAGTTATAATTACTTGTTATAACATAATGATTTTTATTTAAAACCTAATTTTATTTATAATGTTTTTTACTCCGAATTATTTATTTCGAAAAAGTCAAATTCTAATAAATTAAAATTTAATTACATATTTATTATTAATCCGAAATATTTGTTATTTTTTTTGAAAAAAATTTGTATAAATAAATCATTTGAAATTATTTAATTATAAATATGGTATTACAAATAAATTATTCAAACATTTAAGTCACAAAAACCCCTAACAGTGTAAAAGCCAGATTACTTGAGCAAGCGGAGTAACATTTTAGGTAGACTTTGCCTGATACCTTAGAATCATTTTCACTGAAAAGTTTTGGAAATGTCGACTGAGCAATAGGGTCAAGTTACCGATTTGGTTTGTCTTCGGGCTAGACGCAGGCTGGATGAAATAGGTAACTTTAGCAAGCTGCCACACGGCCTGGCTCGACGAATTATTTTTTTTAATTTTAATTTAATTTTTCTTCCAATCTTCGATTATTTTATTCACTTAATTTCTATTAATCTTGATAAATAATTTCTTTTCATTCAAAAATTTTTCCAAACGCGTTTTAATTCAAAACAGTTTGCACGACCACGCCTCCGACGTCTATTCATGTTCTTCTCATCGTTTCCAGTGAAGGTTATGTGATGGTGAGGCACTTTTTTTGTCAACAGGCAGGCAGCTGATTCAAGAATTTACATTGGCATCCTACGCAACGTCGTGAAGCAACTGAAGTCTACGTCTTCAGCTAGTCGGCGTACTGTTACACAACAGTTGAATTGTGAAGAACTGCATGCATCCTGGGCAACGTAATTGTGGTCATCCGACAGCCCTGATTTGAATCCGTTGGATTATTGTTACTGGGGCGTCATCGAAGAACAGTCCAATAAACACTGTCGATTCGAATATTTTGACTTAAAAAGAAATTTAATCTTTAAAGTTTTACATTATGCAGGGGTTTCCAACCTGTGGGGCGCACTCCCCCAGGGGGCGCGAGACTGTAGCAAGGTGGCATGCAGTTGTTTCCAAAATATCATTTTCGAATACAAACCAAAAAAATCGAATAGGTGTCACAATAAATGAATCAAAAATTTGTATTTTAGAGGGGGGCGCACCAATTTTTTTTAAAGTGGGGCGCCGGTACAAAAAGGTTGGAAACCATTGCATTAAAGTATTCAGCAATTTTCGTTTCATTACATATATAAATCACAGTGAAGAATTCTTAAAAAATCCAGCCACATTTATATTAATTTTTTTATTGGGAAGATTAGATTTCCAAATGAGAATAAATATTTGTCTTTGGATTAAATCTTGTTGTTTCTTCTCACAGCAACGAAAAATGGATCCAAACAGACCCGTCAAAATTGAAAGCTATTATATCTTTTTAATTTAATTAACTGTGTATATCCTAGTCCCTTGAATATCAGAACTTATCAGTGTTGTTTCGATTTTTGCAAGGCATTAAAACCTAAAAGACCCTTTTAATTTTACAAAGAAGATTGATTTGAAGATTATCCCTATAAACCATCAAATAACTTGCAAGAAAGCTTAAAATATCACGTCTAACCGTATACTGTTGCTTAAAAAACTGAACAAAGTTCCAAGAGAAAGAATTAATTGTTCTACATCAACTTTAAGTTGAGAACAAAACTCAGATTAGGAATATGAGGAGTTAGTTGAAATTTTCGAAATATAATTAAAAATTATAAATTATTCGGCGAATCGAAAATTTCAACTAACTACTAATATTTCTAATTTATCTTTTTTATCTTTACTTTTTTGCGTAATATAAACTAAGGTATTACTTCGATTTAACACCACACCTTCGATTCAGCATTTGAAATAAACGCCGCGGTGTTAAATCGAAGTAATACGGTACTTATAATTAATATTGTTCAGGAATTCCGATGGAACCGTTCTTTCCCAATTCTGAGACCTTAAAAAGTTTTTTGATCGAATTTTCACATTATAATTTATTATCATCGAAAATGACTAAATATGTCAAGTTTGAAGAAAAGGGAAGTAAGCTAATAAAAAAGGGAGAAACGATGACAACTCTTTTATTATCTGCAACAACAAATATGTGCTTTCAGATCCACATTCACATGTGCTCAGTATATTAACAATATTTTCCAATAAAATCCCCTTTCAAAGTAGAGTTCAGTATCCCTGTCTCTCAAACACCAGTTAGTCTTCTCGTCGATTCGATTGTCGTTGAATTTTTCTCGTTATCTGGCAACGTATTTACATGAGTCTCTCTTTCTTCTAATTGATTCCTTTTCATCAAAGGCGTAACAAGAAGCCTAAACTTTTCAAATGTTAACCTTTACTGCGCCGAAGTGTCCATTCTGAAACTGAATTTGAAACTCTTTATGGTGCCTCAAGGCCACGCTTTACAACCTCGACGTTTGCCACTTTCGTGTTAACTCTCTCACCAGCAACGTAATCTATTTTGATATCTTGATTATCGGAAGGTGCCTCGTTTCTCCTAAAGTATACGTACCAAACGGATTTAAGGTGCTGAATAGTAATATGCGGTTTTCATTTCCTACATTTCTTACAGGAAGGTGGCAAAATCGGTCAAATACAGACCGATCAAACGCATCGGCACTGACTCGACAGCACATTTTGTCAATCATCACGTTTGGTGGAAGCGGTCGAAGCTGTTGACAGTTCCAATGATCTCCGTGAGCCAAGAAATAAACGGCGTCATACACCGATCAGAACGGGGACGACCCCGTCATTATAATAATAAAAATTATAATTATTGTGTAAGCTCTCATAGTAAGCTGTCATAATTTAAGTATTTTGAAACGATAATAAGTAAAAATGAAAACTTTATTAGTAATACTTTATTGCAATTGTGTTTTATAATAATAAATTATTTTTAAGCATTATGCCAATATTAATGTAAAGCTTTCAGTTGCAGTGCTGCGGTGGATCGGGTTTGACCAATTTTTATCAAGGTCCACCAATAAATGATATTGTAATACCTGTTAGCTGTTGCTTTGATCAGGTTCAACAATGTCAAACTAATTCAACCAATTTTTACAGCAAGCCGTGTATAGACAAAATATACGAGACAATCATTGGGAACTACCATCTCGTATTCTTGTCTCTCGGTATTTTGACATTCTTTCAGTTTCTGGCAGCCTACACTTTGAACTCGGTTAATCGTGAAGAATAATTTTGTTACTATATGCGGCAGTTATGAACTTAAGTGACGAGCAACAATCTACAGACCGATAAATTTCTGGATTACAGAAATTAAGTACTAATTGTACGCCTTCAGAATCATTTGGTCTTCTTATATTGGCTGTAAAATAATTTAATAAAAAATACATTTCAATACTTAAGTAAAATTTTACTTTTTGTTTTTTTCTTTCATTAATAGTATGATAGATATAAGTTTTGCGACTGTGAATGACTCAAAGATCATTACTATAACACTTATTTATAAAACACTCTCGTCTGCCATCACCACTGTCAGCATCACTCTCGGAACTAGTCATCCTTATTTTCACCAATTAAGATCAAGGTGTATCATGCTTTCTTAACTATTGTGCTCCTAGCAATCATGGGAAATTTATTCAATCATAAGACTATTCAGTATCTAACGGATATTTCCAAATACTATCCATGATACTATTAAATAGTATCCCAAAAGATTATGTTTATTGAAGTGATTTAATTTTCGTAATACCCACTGGGTGTTATATGGAGTGATGGTAGAGGAGAAAGTCGCCTTTTTATTTGAACCACTTGAGGAAAGTGCATTGAAAAGAGATGCTAGGGCGATGGGAGACAAACTTCATAGAATAGTCAACAAATTCTTGTTCGATGATCTCGTAGAGTTTGATAGTGAGTGTATATCTGACATATATCAAGACAATGACTACGACTGTTGTCCATTCGTTTGCATGTACGCGGTCGGGCTGACAGAGGACGGTCTGGAAGAGTCACCAGCGACTGCTGTGAGGAATGTGAGACAATTTGTAGAGATGTTACCGAATAACGAGAGTATTCAAAAGATGATTGGGGGTGGAACTGCTCCACTGGACAATTCACTGCAGGAGTATCTTTCATTTACTGAAGATCACTTCTCGGTGTTCATCAATGCATACACGGTGAGTCACAAATACCTTACAGTTTGGCCGATGGTTGCGACAATAATCAGCAAAGGCAATGTGGCCTTTCTCAGAAAATATGTTAACCTTAACAGTTTTGCTGAGAATGAATTCATCTACATAGCGGCTTTGGTTAAGAACAGGAAATGGGTGTTGTTTGTTGCGGATCTGGTGCAACATCATATATCAATTCTGGACTCGACAGTGGACATGAAAATCTATTGATACCAATGAAGATGGCGGTCAAATACATTGAACATTTATGTCTCACAAAAACGGAGATGAAGATCAATGTTTGGTCAACCTCACCAATTGGTGAGAAATAGTGGTGAAACGGGATTGATGGTGTGTGGATTTATTCATGCTCTCATGGAGAGCCGAGATCTGTTTGATATGAATGTCCAAAAAATCAAACAGAAGATTATGCTGCTCCTGTTGAGAGCAAAGAAGAAAGGTCCCACATCATCGACCAAACAACAGGAGGATCAGGCTACTCTTATAACAACTCATGTAGCAAGAGTAGACAGATCATTAACATTTGCCGAGATCAGTCCAGCATTGATTTATCCAAACAGCATGGACAAAGACATCACCATGTATTGGGTCAATCAACGCAGGAACGACTTCGGGGAAAATCAAAAACTGGTGGACGAAGATCAAGTTCGCCATACATAAAATCAAGAAGCTGAACCAGATTCATGTTAGTATGGCGCAGAACGAACACGGATTGTGTCTTAATCTCCACCAATCCCTTTTATGGCAAATGACATTTCCGAATAGGGAGACGGAGACTATAAGGGATGATTCGGACGAGAATATACTGCTCACATCCCTCCTGAAGGACAGTGTGTCCAGGACACTAAGAAGATTAGTGGAGAAATCATGGACACACAAATGGGCAAAACAAAGCAGTACCGGTCGCTTTGCGAGAAGCCTAATTTCTACAATTAGCTTCCACGGTGCTGTTTATGGGGGGTTTGAACTACAGTGAATGTTATTTCTATCACAAGGCGATGACTTACACAGTCCCTGTCAATTACCGCCCAGGAAGTACTAAAAACAGGGGTCACTGTAGTAGGTGTCCCAACAATAAGGAAATACTTGCCCACGTGTTGACCGGGTGTCTCTTTGATGAGGGCTTCTGGAAATATAGACATGATTCGGTCCTCATGTGTATTGGAGAACACATCACTCAATATATTTATTGCATAGTGCACATAGATGTTGAGTGTCAATATGTACCTTCGAAAGACCGAGTTGATCTACAAGTGTATGTACCAGGGCCGAAGCACATGTATGTAATAGATATAAAGTGTCTTATGACACAAAAAAGAATATAGAAAATAGAAATGTCAGGAATCTCTTTCACTACGGGAACGTGGCGGTGACGTGTTGTCGGGCTATACCGCAGACAACGGTATCCGTACACACTCTCCAGGTTGGCGCTCTACGAACCTGGTCGAAGAGGAACACCGATATCCTGACAAAGTTGAAGATCCCATCAAAGGTGACACGGAAAATTGCCATTGGCTGCTCAATATCAAATGTAAAATACTCGGCAGCACAATGATTGTATCACCGAGATGGTGTGATTCTTCAAGATACAAAAAGAATAAGAAGAATAGTAGTCGAAGAAATAGAGGAGCCTCAAAATCCATGCTTATGATGGAGGAAACTGAATATGAACATGTGGAACCGGAGGTCACTGAAGACCTCAACGCGGCCGCCCTGGAAGTGCTCTTACAATCAAACAATTATAGAATTAGAATACAACAGGAGGGTGAAGAGGATGAAGTCTAAGGTCATGAATCATCCGAAGACGAATAAGAAGTCTCTTTCCTATATAGGAGGCGGGTTGGAGATTCGTCTGAAGAT
>MQRK01254291.1:0-13436 GCA_001938485.1 Girardia tigrina
GAGGTTGGGACAAATATATCCCATTCGTCTTTTATGATGGGTCATATATGTCCCAACAGCCTTTTTAAACATTCACTGGGACATATGTGTCCCAGCAGCTGCGAAAGGGTTAACATAAAAATACTTTTATTTTTAATTTTAAACTTTTGTATTATTTACTTTTAAAATAAAAAAAATAATAAGCTATTTTGGCCAAATATCAAATTTAAATTAATCCCTCATAGTTCTAATTGGTTTTGTTTGTAATAATGTTGTTTAAATATTCAGAGATTTTTAGTGTGAATTTAATAAAGCATGTTCAGCTGGTGTTCTATTTCTGGTAAAACTAAAAGCTATCGCGTGATGAAGACGTTATTGAAGATGATCAAAATATTTAAAGGTAACGAAGATGTGCATAGATGGTTCTAGAGAGCGAAGATCAATGCAGAGAAAACTGGCGAAAATTTTATTCGATACATTCCCCCTTTTATTCGAAGGGTTATCATTTAGAGTGTGACAAAATTTACCCAAAGCGAATCAAAATGATATGGAGAAGGTTGAGGCTGCCGTGGTAAAAGTTTTTGGGAAGGATGATGCCGATTCCTCTTTAGAGTTGCGGTCGAGAACTTTATATAAAGATGAAACAGTGGAAGATTTAGCCGAAGATATTAAGCGATTATGTAGATTATCGCAGTTTCCGATTAATGAACAAATATTTAAATGTTTTTTCTTAAGTTGTTTACCCGATGATGAGCGAGTCAAATTGAAAAAAATAATAGAAATAGATGAGATATCGCAAAGTAAGTTAGTAGAAAAGTCCAGAATCATAGTTAACGAGATGAGAGGCGAATTTACTGTATGTGCGAGGTATAGAGCTTTATCAGGGCGAGATGGAATTCACCCGTGGCGGGGGAATTCTTATAAAATTTCGCAAAAGCCCAATGACGAACTCTATCATGCGGATGAGAGGCGCCAAAAGACCTCTATGCTGAGGTGTTTTTCGTGTGGGACGCCAGGTCATATAACCAAGGAGTATATATCAAGTAATGCATTCAAATGTTTTAGCTGTGAAGTAGAGGGTCATAAAGTGAACGAATGTAAGAAGAATCATTTAAACTTAAACCAAGAATAGTTGGCACCGCCTATTCTTGTACGCAGAGAAAGGTGCCTATGCGGATGATGGTGAATTTGAACGGTAAGTGGGTTAATGCTTTTATTGATAGTAGGAGTGTTGTGAGTATTGTAAGATATAAGTTGGGTAGATAGAAGATGATTGAGTCTAATGTGTGTGTTAAGGCAGTTGATGGAAATGAAGTAACTGTGCTTGGAGAATGCGAGATAGAGATTAAGTCCGAGTCTAATGTGATATTGAGATTAAAGTGTTTAGTTATGAGCAAGTTAGTTAAAGATGTAGATATTATTATTGGCATGGATGGAATAATGCAAGTAGGAGGTATTAAAATTGATAGTAAAGGTTGTGTTTCGTGTAGTAAAGAGGTGTGTCATAGCAGCTCAACACAGTCGAATAGCGAGAGAAATAATATTGATTTATATCCGAGTAAAAAGTTGTATCAAAGCGGTGTAAAATAAACAAATCTCGAAATAAATGATATTGATTTTAATGCGAAATTTACTGAAAGGAAGTTGGAAGTAAAGCGGAAATGGAAAGATATAACGCCTCAGTTGTCAAATAAAGTTTTGAATTACTATATGGATAAAGACACAAGAATAAAGTTTCATGATGTACTAAAGGGTTGGATTAATGAGTGTCGGTTTAAAGAAATTTCAAATAGTAATGAAGAAGGAATTAAACCACCGTTTGCGGTCAAACAAGAAAAAAATGATAAAGTAAGGCCTGTCATGGATTATCGAGAGTTGAATCAGGTTATTAGTTCTCATACATTAGATGCAGTATCAGTGGATGACGAACTTCACGAGTGGAGAAATATGCCAAAGAATTGCAAAGTTATCGACTTTAAAAATGCCTATTTACAAAAAGGAGTAGATTCAACTTTATGGAAGTATCAGCGAGTGTAAATTAATGGTGAATTTTATGAGCTTACAAGACTATAATTTGGTTTAGTATCCGCTCCGAAAATAGTGTCCATGATTTTAGGAAAGGCTTTGTCCATTGATGAAATAGTTCGCCGTGAAACTCGTCATTATGTAGATGATATCATTGTAAATGAAGACAGTGAGCGTAGAAGAAGTACGGAATCATTTATCGAAGTACGGTTTACAATGTAAAAATCCAGAGGAACTAAACGGAGCGAGAGTTCTTGGTCTTCAATTGTCTTAATGTCATGGAGTATTAAACTTGTCGATGAGTACTCCCTTGCCCTCGAACGTCCCAGATAAGATCACTATAAGAAGTGTATATTCAATTTGTGGAAATTAATTGATGCAATAAAAAATAATTTGTATACCTCAAAAAATAATTTTTATACATTGAAAAGGAACGGTTTTGCAACGCACCAAAAGAGTAATTTTTCAAAACACCAAAATAATTATTTTTCACGAAACGAATGAATTTTTTTGATTTTTTATTTCATGTTTTATTTGTGAGATAATTTGAAAAAAAAGAAAAAAAATTTTATACAAAGGAAAATGTTGTGGTACACAATAAATACATTTACACATTCAAACAATTTAAAGTATTCCTCACATTTTAGTTAAAAAATTTTACTAAAATTTTATTTAAAAAAATGAATAAATAACCTT
Source organism: Girardia tigrina (assembly GCA_001938485.1). Lineage (NCBI taxonomy): Eukaryota > Metazoa > Platyhelminthes > Tricladida > Dugesiidae > Girardia > Girardia tigrina. The sequence continues at coordinate 2,701 of MQRK01254291.1, forward strand.
GTTGAAATTACCATTAAATTATGACGATCCTTCAAAATTTCATGTTAATATATTTAATTATTCGACTTCCGATTCTTTGTTTCTTCTTATTCATCCAATTTCTCTTATCTTTGGATAATCAAAAATTTATATCGTCCCAGTATCAAAATTATGTCTCTTTAGAAATCAAAAATTATTTTCGCAAAAAATTATTATTCTTTTAAAGTTGATTATTTTCTCTGCAAAGTTATTGAATTTATTAATTTTAACGGATCTAATAGATGTTACCTGCAAAGTTAATGAATTTATCATTTGTTTACTTTTCTACTATTGTATGTATACTATTTAGTCCTTAACGGTCTTCAAATTTAAATCTCAATGACTCTCGAATTTTGACTCTTAATGAGTCATTTTAATTTCAAAAATTTTCAATACTTTGGCGTCTAGGCTTCTGTACTGTTTTAATAAAATTTAAATTTATAAGTTTATTTTAAATATAAATAATAATATTTTTATTTATTTATTGTAAAATATAAAGAAAGGGAATAATAATAATTCTTATTATTATTCAAAAATTTATTAAAAAAACAAAAGTAAAAAATAAAAATAAATAAACACATTCCACAACTGGAAGAATAAGGCTTATCTGGGTCCATAGAGATGCCCTTCCATTAAAGACAATTTTTAATTTGATGATTGACTGTCTTACAGGACTCAGTGTGAAAGCTATCCGGTTCGTGTTGCCAGTAGTGACCAACATTTTCTAGGGTATCAGTGTCTTCATCAACCCATCAAATCAATTTCTAAGTTTTATCGTTTTTTACAGAAATATTTAAACGGCGAAATACTGCCTTGGTGTCATCAATGTTGATCACTTTATTCATGATTAATTTTATCTCGGTAATTTGTGGTCGAAAATCGGTCACTAAATTTAATTTGGGATTAAATAGTTGATCTGATTGTTAAAGTACTGTTTTCAAAACAATCTAATGACATCAATGCACTTGGGTAAGAAGTGGCAGTCAAATAAAAAATTGCGGATACCGATTTCGAAAACCGTTGTAGGAAAACCACGGAAATGTCGAAAATCATTTAATAATTAAATAGTGACCACATTCCCTGAGATTTTACTTCATTTTTGACCCATTTGGATAGAGCTTCATTATCGTCAAGATTCAACCTATGTATGAAGTTTTTTTAGGAATCGATTTTATCAACTTACTGTAGTTCTATGGAGCTGAACTTTATCATTAATTTGATATCCACATGACAAAGTACAAATCCATTAAATGTTTTACTATGTATATGAATAATTAGTTATTTTTTTGCTTAAAATAAATTTACCATTACCATCTATTTAATAATTAACTAGCAAAAAAAACAATTCAAGTCGATTTTTTTCCATTTGTCCTAAGTTAATGAATTTTTGGTATTTTTCGTAATAATTTCATTTTTAATTCTTTGTTTCCATTCTTTTTATTAGCTGACTCGCTAATATATAAATACATATCCATTGAATTTAGAAACCTATTTTGAATTCTTTTAACTCAATCAATTTTCTCCAAACTTTGCACGCCTACTCATTCTCGATGACAATAAATGATAATGTAAAAATTCGGTCAAATTAGTAAAGCAAAAAAAAATTATTTTTAAAAAACGTTTTAGGATTATCCACAAATGTTTAAACTTCATTAAATAGAAATGTTTTGATTTTTTTCCTGTCATGCTTTATAATAAATTTATTATGTGATTATTACCTATTTAATTGCTAAATGGAGTTGTTAAAATTTTTTATGAAATAATCGCTTATACAAAACATTTAAATAGTTACTAAAAACGTAATTAATTTATTAAAAAATGTAATAGTAATTTTGCATTCTACAAAGGACAACAAAATAAATCTATTACCAAGTAGAGTTTTAACCGCATAAAGAATGGATATAAAAATTTTTTTTACTTACTAGTTAATTATAGTTTCTTTGGTTTTGTTTTTTTTTCATAGAAAACTTTCCAAAAATATTAATTATCTATACATATTGTATCCGACATTTTCCCACAATTGTTTATTTGAAGACAAATTTTAAATTTGAAGTAAGTATATTATGATTTGTATTTTTTAATTTTTAATCTTTTTATCTTAAAACAAAAATTGGCACATGTTTACTATTTAGACTAAATGCTTATATGTATGTTATGCCGAATTCGTGAATTAGGCAATTTTTTGTCGTTAAAAAAATTATGGAACTTTTATGAGAAATTACCGTATTTTTCCGTGTATAAACCCCATTCTATGTCAAAATTTAATGAACATTTAACAAGAATTTTCAAAAATTAGTGGATATTTGAAATATTTCTGCAACACAAATGATTTCACTTTATTTTCTGGAATGAATTAAGGTACTTTTTAAAACTTTTTCCAAAAATGCACACACAAAAATACGGGGGATCTTATACACGGAAAAATACGGTATATTACATCTAAATTGTTCACCGGACCTTTCTACGTTCGATTATCGCTTATTTATTTCTCTAAATAATCACATGAGTTATAAAAAAATAGTAACGCAGGTCAAGTAAAGGAGGAATCAAACATTTTCAAGCTAAAACGATTTATCTTTATAACAATGGGATTTATAAGTTACCGAAGCGTTTGATGAAGGTGCTAGAATATCATAACCATATTTTGATGAATTAAATCAGTTTTATTTAGATACAACCTTTTTACTTTTTTATCTTTGCGAAAAGGAAACAGTTTTTCTGGTCACCTACCATAATATCGAAATTAAACCTTTGCAATCGCATCTGAGAACGCTCAAAATTCAAAATTGAAATAAATGAAATTATTTTATAAATGAAAAATTGTTCTTCCAAAATTCATAAAAATACATATTTTAATTTCTCAAAAATTTAGTATATATTTTACGAGTTACTTGAAAATACTTACGATTCCATTTTAGAAACCACTGATTTGGACAGTTAAAAAGAAATTATGAAAGAAATTATTTTTAAAATATAATAAAGTGAGAATATAATAAATAATATAAATTAGTTTATTTCATCAACATTATTTTCAACTATAGTAAACTACCGCTTTAGGAGTCTGCCACCTTTCGTTGTATATATATTTATACTCTATTTTGATATTCAGACACTAAAATTGTATATCTATATTTACAGAATGGTCCAGAATTAAAGCAACTCAATATATTGATGGTAAAGCCAAACCTTGTTATTATACTAACAAAAATTGATTAAAAATTAAAAATCATTCAACTTTGAAAATTCAAATTTTAAAATTTTGAAAAAAAATAAATTTAACAAACAAAGCTATCTTCATTCAAATTTGACATTTTTAAAACTTGAAAATTTTGTTATATTTTTCTTGGAAGAAAGCAAATTGAAATATTTTTAAATTTCTGATCAAACATGATTACTTTTGAATTACATACATAGTTTTCCCTACAAGTTTGTTTCACAGTTTTTGATTCTAGTAACACAAATTTCTTTACAATATTCTGGTAGCAAAAAATTTTCAAATATTTTTAAAATTTCGGGTGAAAATTTCAATTTTTATAGACATTGGAATTTACATATACAGTGAAAGCCGCTTAATAGGACCACTGGTTAATAGGACCAGCCGCTTAATAGGACCAAATTCTGTGGCACCGAATAATTTCCTATGTTTCGAATATTAAAGCAGCCGCTTAATAGTATCAGTAAAAGTCGGTTAATGGGACCATTCATGAAACTGTTTGACCCTTCAAACAACATGAAAGTCATGAAAAACGTGTTTTTAGCGTAGGTCATACACCCACCCCAATCAACATACACATACACACGTAACAAAGAAGCAGGTCTTGACTGAATTTGTATTTACTGTATTTGTTCTTATCTCTTTAGCTGCAGAGGGCACCTGCTACATTTGTAGCACATACACACACAGGACACAGCAAGAGGAAAAGTGTCCTGCAAGCAAACGTACAGTTAATGGCGGTAGCCCCATACACTTACCATCACAGGTACGCATGTGTGTGTCGCCTAACTCGACATCAATCTTTTTTATCTTTTTTTTAGCACAATGGGGAGGGTTGCAGACTGGCTGCTGACGAGTGCTGCAGCAAGCTCACACCCTCTTATGAAATTGTCACCATCAACTTCTCGCTTGTAGCAACTCGAAAAGTGTACTTTGTCAAAAAATAACACCACTTAGCATAATGGGATCAGTCGGTTAATATGACCAGTTGGACTTGGGACAAATGTGGTCCTATTAAGCGGCTTACACTGTATTATAATTTAATTTTTCATTATCGCGCAACCATTTTTATGCACTTGTGGTCATGAACCTCTGTTTGAGAATCGCTGATATTAAATATATCTGTAAAAAGGAAAATAAATATTTTTCTAATTTAAATATCTATTTCTAAATTTTCTAGGTGCTCCTGCATCATCTTGGCATAAGTTTTTCCGACATCAGGTTTCTTGGTAAAGGATCGTAAAAGCGTTCTCAATCTTATTTCCACCATGTAAAACGTTTACAACGTTGGATCTGGTTCGTTCTCCACGGTAATCCAACACTGAATCTCCCCTGAACACGTCATATAGATACTCTAGAGTGTCTTTCCCACATGACTACCATCTCTTCTGGTAATTTTCTTATCAGATGTTGAAACAACAATCTATTCCCCAGTTCTCCGATCTTACCGAAATATCTTAACCGTAATACGAGTCTCTCCAACAATGCTACATACTGATCTAACTGTTTTACATCTGCTCCACTTACTGCACGAAATTCAGCTACTTCTTTCATTTAAGACTTGCACACATTTTTCGGAAGGCATATTTCCAGTAATACGAATTCAACCAATATTTAAAAATGAATAACTGGAATTGTTGCGGGAGCAGTACAGTGAAAGCGTCTTTTATTATTTGTTGCTCTCCCACGGGTCGTTAAAAAGGGGAGAAGATTTTCGTTTGTACACTCATACCTCGATATACGGCCTAGATACGTTCCTAGATACGGCCTAGAAAATATGTATATTAATGTTTTTTTTCACACTTTTTTCAAAATTTTTTTTTGGCCGTATAACGAAAAAAAAATCGAAAAAGTGCCATAATTAAAGTAGGCCGTTATAGCGAAAAGCCGTATAAAGAGCGGCCGTATAGCGAGGTATGAGTGTATTATTATTATTATATTTTTTGAATTGTATTAACAGTTACAAATCTTAATTTTTAATACAACAGCGGAATTACTGCAATTTCATAATGTTTAAAGAAACGTGAAAAGAAAAAAATAATATATATATATAACATAAATATTTATAATTATTTTAATATTTTTTTCTTTACTTTTATAAAGATTATTTTTTTTAAAACCAAATTTACTTAAAAGAAATCGAAAAGTCCCCCCCCCATTCTAGATTCGACACAGGAGGATCAATTCACTCTCAACACATTGCTTCCCTCTTATCTTCACCATTGTCCTTCCCAGAGTTGTCTCGATCGTTCCAACTCGTTGAATCTTCGTCATCCAACTCCAGTTAACATAACTTGTGGACTAGTATTTGATGTATTTTACCCTCTACTTCGACATCGACAACTCTTACCACGTTATCACGTCCCAGGTAAACTTCCTCTATCTTTCCAATCTTTCAATGTCCTTTTCGGGCCTTCTCTTCCAAAATCCAAACTTGATCGTCTGACGGGAAGTGTATTTCTCCGGTTCTCCATCTTTCTCGAATTCTCCATGCTGTGAGAACTTCTTTCCACCGGTTCCAGAAAATTGTTGAAATCTCTTGAATGTATCTCCAACGTGCCACAATTCGACTCTTCTTTGAAGCTGTTAGATCATCATGACTCTTGACACCCCGCGATGATCAAATCGTTTGGTGTCAATGGTACATCTTCGTTAGGGCCTTCGCCCAACACCTTTAAGGGTCTCCCGTTCAATATACCTTCTGCGAGCTGTTGTTAACTCTTCTTCAGTGAGTACAGCTTCTGGGAGAATGGTGTTCAAGATTCTTTTTGCCTGCCTTATCATAACTTCAAATGCTCCACCAAAATGAGGCGTCCCCGTGTGGTTCAATATTCTACGAATGCCATACTTTTCTATTTCAATGTTCGTGTCATATTTATCTATCTTTATCTCACAAATTTCGTTTGAAGCTCTAATGAAATTCGTTCCGTTGTCGCTAACCACTGTGACAGGTCTTCCTCGTCTGTTTATGAACCTAAGAAATGCTCTAAGGAAACCGTCCGTCTCTAGATTCGCAGCCAATTCAAGGTGTACTCCACGGCTCTGGAGGCATGTAAACAAGCAAATATACTTCTTCTCCCTTGCCTTCCCACGACCGATTTTGATACACACAGGACCCGCGAAGTCAACTCCTACCACCGAGAAGGCTCTTAATGGAGCCTTTAACCCGAATTCTGGTAACGGTGCCATTTTGATATTTCCCAGTGGCTCTGATCTTCCTACACTCTAGACACTTGTTTAACACGGTTCTTATTTTTCTCTTCAATTTTGCGAACCAGAATTCACTCGAGGCCTCGGCGTGTAAATATCCTATTCCAGCACAGTGTTTCATGTTTTCATGATAATGTTCAATGAACATATTTGTTAAACTGGAGTCATACGAGAGTATCAGCGAATACCTTGTCTTCCAAGGTACTAAATCCATTGACATGATTCTACTGTTAGATCTCAACGCACCTTCTGAAGGTATTACAGGATTGGCCTTCAATATCCGGCTGTTAGATGAGCAACATGAATTCTTTTCTAACGCATCAATCTATTTTCGGAAGAACCTTCGATGATCTTCTCGGATCAAGATCATTCCGACTTCATGTCTCTATTGTAAAGTCTCCATTAGTTTTGATCTGGATCTCTTTCTCTGACTCTCTTCAATTCTTCTACCTTATGGAAACAGCTTTTGTCCACTCAGTATCACCTTGCATGACCCACAGTTTCAGCGGTTCCAGGACCTCTTGTCCTGCAGGAGCGGTTATTGCCGTTAAGACAAATCCTTTCCTTCGCTCATCATGTCTCGGTTTGTCGAATACTGCTGGCTTTTTCGGCCAGTGTTGTCTTTTCCTCGATAAGAACTCTGGTCCGCACCACCAACTTCGATTAACTCTCAACAGGTCCACTGTTAATCGTCGCTTTAGCAAGGCCGCTGGGTTTGATGTCGAACGTTATTCTCTCTTCACTTACCGCTCTCAGATAAACGAAAGCTTCGTAAGCTTCTCCTGATGCATCACAAAATGCATGACACGGTATCTCTGGATTCGGCCCTCCACCTAAATAACGAGACACGTGGAGCAAAATCAGTGATCTTAACTCTGTCAACCATTCTTGCAACTTTTGATGAACGTCCTCCGGCAAGGCATCATCCCGATTCACGCCGCGAATCCACAGATTCTGAAGTAGTATTTTTCCCGTAATCGTCACGCAACTCAAGAACACCAACGGAACGAATATTCTCGCAATGTGGCTCAATAAAATGCGTTTTGTAAGACTTTCACTTCCTGTCCCCGTGATATTAAAGTAGTAAACGGCCTTGGCTACATCCCATTTCAATCCAAGTGTTTTTGCTGAATTTTTCCCTTCTTCCTCGAAAGTAACTCCTTTCATCCTCGCCTCCCTTGGGATTGAATTTATCACATCTTCAGAATTTGAAGCCAATTTATGAGCCTCCATGTCAGAGTGATTCCAAATTTACTTCAGCTGCGATGATAGTGCTACCGCCTCATACACTGATTTTTTTTATAAAAATTATTTATTTTGATAAACAAAATTTACTTAAACGAAATCGAAAAGGAATAATGGACGTTTATACGTAAGTAGAATCTACTTTTTATATAGGTCCAATCATCTTAACTTATGCTAAATCATCTTACTTCAGATTTCGTTCTCACTACATCAGTAAACAAATTATTCAGCATAGATTCTTCTCTTGCAATTAAATGTTTTCTGATATCAATAGATTTACAAAAGATCTTAAAATCCAAACCATCATAAATTGTCATTCGAGCTAATACCTCACACAATCTGTCTTCTTTGTTATTTTTAAAATAATGTGTTATTACCGATTCATTTTTCTGCTAGGTATGTTTATATTTAAATAGTTTACTTTTATCAATAACAGAAATCGCATTTCATTTTCTTAAATCTGTGCTACGATTTGTCTTTAAGTTTTATTCAAACAATTTGTTTCCTTTCACACAACAAATTTCTTTCGAGCAGATTTTTCTTCTTACATTTTACAATTTCATCACTTTTAGATATCAAATAATAATATTTTACAAAAATCTTATAACTGCTCTTTCTATGTTCTTAAAACATTTATTTTCTAAAAAAGCTGATAGTGTTTTTCGATCTATTACGTAGTTTTTGTAATCAATATAGACCTGTTGCAATTAATTACGATGTATTACGACCAATAACGTCCTTATTGCATTCAATTACGACATTACAATTAAAATAAATAAAAACTTAAAATTCAGAAAAAACAATGATACAAAATTTTTTTAACAGTCATTTTTTAATAGAAAATTAAAAAGTTTTAACAAGTTCCTAAATTTGGCATAAATTTAACATTGAAAAAATACCGGCGTCAGAACATCTGGTGTCAAGATATCCGACGTCAAGATTTCATATACCCGAGAAAAACAGTTCTCTATTCAATACTTATATTTAAATTGTTCATAACATTACACTCCAACAGAAGCAAAAAAACCAAAACATGAGAACATTGGTCATCCATAACGGATGAGGTAGTAGGATCCAAACCGAGGAATCGCAGCATCCAGCAGGCGTTCAGCACAGCGGTCAAGACAGACTTATACACCGTCTCAAAGAAGGAACATCAATTTGGTACATATATACAGTGGGGCCACTGAACATCAGGAACCACTGTATACAGTGTATAGTCGGAGAATCGACACCGTATGTCCACATCCAACTATTGTACGTAAATCCAACTGCTAGGACAAATGAATACAGATTACCCTATGCCCATATCATCATTATAATCGATGAATTTGATAGTAGGGAAAAATAGGCATTCGATACACAATGTGAGAGATAGACCCCCCTCTGTTAAATTGTATTTACTAGCTTAAATTTCTACTGCTATTCTGATTTTTAAATCTATCAACACTGTTGTAAATTAGGTGTTTTTACTAATTTCGGGCCCTTTGGATTCACTGTTAGTACCCAGTCCTAATCATGATGCGGACGCTGGAGTGATCTGATATTTCCTCTGTTCAGGGGGTTTTTGGTGACTTAACTTTTTGAATAATTAATTTGTAATATCATATTTATAATTAAATAAGTTCAAATAATTTATTTATATAAATTTTTAAAAAAATAAATATTTCGGACTAATAATAAAAATTTTAATTAAATTTTAATTTATTAGACAAGACTTTTTTGGAAATAAATAATTCGGAGTAACAAACATTGTAAATAAAATTAAGTTGTAAAATAAAAATCTTAATGTTTATTACAATTAATTGTAACTCAAAATTTGTATTCAAAAATCATTATAATCAAATGTTCTTTAACAATTGAGTTGTAAAATAAAAATCATAATGTTTTCTTTACAATTGAAGTTGTACTAAAAATAATTATAATTGAATGTTTTAACTAATTTACGAAGAATAAAAATATTTGAAAATTTAATTTTAAATTTTTATAATGTATTTTAAAAATTTTTATAAAATAATAAAATATTAATATTTAAATTAACGTAATCAAAAGATAAATTCAATTTTAATTAGCGTTTTAATAAATAAGTTATCAGTATTATAATCCAGTATTTTTATGTATAATTAATCTGGTCAAAAAAAACAAAAGAAAAGTTCCTCAAGAAAAGTTGTTTAAATATTTATTAATGTTATCGAAATAAAATTTGGTGTTAATGAATTATAATCTTGATCAAGAACCCAATATCTTCAAGTCTAAATTAGAAAAATATATTGTTTCGGAATAATTATCAAAGTATACGATGTAATACTTTTATTTTCTTTAATATATTCAGTAACGATACTGGTTGTAAATAGCAAAGTAACTTAACGGTTCAAATTTCAGATAGAGAAAATTCTTTGATTAATCAAAAAAAAAATAAACTAAATTGATCAAAGAATTCTCTCTCTAAACTTTTAGTCTCTTGATAAGATGAACAAGAACGAATAATAATTTTGTGAATAAAAAATATTTATTTTTAAAACTAACTCAACCGAAAAATAAATAAAAACTTTATAGTAACCACAAAAAATAACGGATAGTTCAATGTCAAATAATAAAGAAAATACTCTTTTGGGTTCTTTTAACTGCAGCAAGTCACAATAATAAAACGAAGTTATCAGACTTCTTTTCTTTTGAGTGATTGCTGTAAAAACAACAAAGAAATAAAATGATTATAGCGTTAGATTGTGAACTTCAATTCTGTCGTAAATTATTAATGTTAATTTCAATTTTTAATTTTAATTATGAATATCCCATAGGGATATTGATTTTTATTGATTATTTAATTTTTAAAACTTGATGATTAATTAATTTTCTTTTTAACTTATATATAAATAATTAGTCGCTTTCTTTTCTTGTATCTTTCTTTCTTTCGACTTTCTTTAGCTTTTGTCTTAAACTGATTTTCTTTGTACCCCACAAAAAAATAAAATAAAAAAATATAATACAGGTAGTCGTCGACCTATGCAACTTACGACCATTCGACTTTACGACCACAATCGCTAGCCGC
>MQRK01254291.1:21081-31564 GCA_001938485.1 Girardia tigrina
TGAAATTTTCACAGTTTCATTTTTATAGACAAAGAAACAAAATGAGGTGTCCCGATAAAAATTCAAAAAAAAATTTTTTTCTTCATTATAAGCACCACCCTAATATATATATATATATAAATTATATACCGTACGCTAATTGTTATTAACAATTATTATTAACACGGAAACCAGAATAAATATACTAGACAAGAATATTTTTAAACAATTAAGGATTTTATTGGATAATAAAGATATGACAGCAATAGTGTGTTCCAACGGAAGTGGAATTTTTGGTAAAATATAAAACATTATAAAACATTTACTGGGGCCAAGAAAGTATTTCAATCGATAACAGTTTTTTTAATCAATAATAATAAAATTAATTAAGGTGTTGGAATTTGAATGAAAGCATCATGAAAGCAATAAAATAACGAAAAACAAATCGATGAACATTCCAAACATGGAGACATATGCAATAGATCCATATATAAATAAAACCTATATTCTGAAGAAACAGACTACAAATGTGAAATGTAGATTACAACTAAATAAGAACACAAGATTGAATAATTGTATAGATAATTAAAAAATATTTTCTTGATTGGAAAGTGAGACATTGGAAAAACAACTTTAGTGAAATGGGAAATAAAAACATTGGGAGTGCATATTTTACAAAAACCTCGTTGACAACCGACTAACTGGGAAAATCATATTGACGAAGTTATAATAATTTGAACAAATTTATTTTAATAAAATGCTCGTCACCGTGGAATACAACGATGGTCTGCGTATGAAAAAACAAAAAGAAAAATTCTGTTGTGTCTGGATTTTAGATTACTAAATCAGGTTACCGAAAAGTCAGCTTTTCTTATGTTATGATTATGTTATGTTATTTCTTATTTATGAAATGATAAAATCATTTTATAATGTGAAATGTTTTACGTTTATAGATTTAGGCAATGTATATAATCGAACTTACAAATAAATGGCAACTCCTGTCCTAAATTGCTGTGATATCCGATGTTAGCATTGATAATTTCAATTTAATAATCGCTCGTTGAGTGTTAGCGAGGATGTTTGGAAGGATAGATACTGACATCAGCACCAGTGTCGATCATATATTAGAATGACTGTCAGCAATCGCTTGAACGGTGAAAATTGAAGATAACTGATCCGGGTGATTCCAACTGTTTGTCTTTTCTCGAATGTTTCAGGAGGATCCAGGTGCACGGCTTTTAATATTTCCTAGTTGCTTGTCTATACCTTCGATAATAAAAACATAAACCATAAACATGTTGACCAAAATTGATTTGCTTTTTGAGATTATTGATTTCAGTAGTCAGCGTAGAGTCCATTTAAAACATATGCTTTTATATACATTAAAATAATATATATAATTTATCTATATCTCAAAGGCTAACTGTACACGGATAAATTAACAGAGTTAATTTAGAATTTGATCATTCGAAAACATTTTAAAAGAAGAATATAAAAAGGAAAATCCATTTATATGAAAAAGACAATACAGCAAATCAAAATTATGTTGGGTCTCCGATGAAGTATGGGAAACTTTCAGAAACCAAACAAAAATAGATTTTCTTTTTCTGGTTCGCCTTTCTAGGTGGTTTTCCTAGAGAGGTAAGGTCTTTGAATTAAGATTAAATTAAAAGTTTATAACCGGAAATTTAATTGTATTGTTACGCACAAGGGTCAATTTTATATTTCCCAAACGTCGTAACAAGGAAATAAAGTCCTTTAATAAATCAATCAGGAATTTATATCAATTAATTTTATCGAAGAATTCAATAACGTAAGACTGTTTTAATAAAATATTTATTGGAATAATTACAAAATTCTTTACAATTACAATTGTTAATAAACAAAATATATTAATATCCTGGTGTGTGATGCGATGATTTTATGTAACTGGGAAGCACCGTTCTCCAGTTACAAAGGATTTGAAAAAGGGTAAATAAGGATTATTAGTTTAGTATAATATGATATAATCAAATTATTAAGTTTAAAATATACAAATTTAACGAAGATATAATAGCAATTAGTAATTCCTCACCGATATGAAATTTTAGTCTTCTTCGACAGTAATGTAAGTAATTCTCCTCACAATAACGGCAAATGGAGCAAATAATTTCTTCAATAGCTAATGATGGGTGGTTTGGCAATTCGATTTGTTTTGATAACACAATCCTTCAACAATAATTCTAGTTCGATTTAACAACTAATCCTCCAAGAAATAATTATTTTCAAATGAATCGCGCGAATATGAACCTGCGTAATTATTAATTTTTGTGCCAAAAATATTAAGTTTGTTACCTGCGTAATTATTAATTTTTGTGCGTTTTGTTACCTCCTGTCCGCGCTTATATATTTTGACGAAATCGCGTGGCTGCACGTAAGAAAATGGTAAGAATTGATTCTGCGTTTGGTCACAAAAGAAAAATGAATTGAGCGTAACGGATGCGTGGCTACTTTACGCACAGCGATGCGCTTCAAAGAAATAATTCTATACAAAATAGTTTGTGCGTATGAGAATGCGTGGCTGCGTATCGTTTGGTTGAGAAAAATGGAGTACACATGACCACGCAGAAGTAAGGACGCATCATGCGTGAAGGCATAATATAATAATAATAATAGTTTTTAAAATAAATAATAAAATATTTAAATTAAATTATTTTATATAGAATATAAATAATAAAAAAATACATGCTAAAAAATAACAAAAATATTATAACACACGCTAAAAAAATAACAAAAATATTATAATAAAAATTCACAATGTTTTCTATGATTAAAAATAAACAAATCAAATCAACAACAAAAAAAGGTTTATATTTATATTACCCCAACAGTATGATTTTAATTATTTAGGAAAAATTCACTGTAAATTAAATTTAAATATTTAGGATACAACAGATTTCTTTTCCAATAAAATTTATTTTTATATTACAACTTGTACAATAATAGTAATATGGATAAATAAAAAATGAAAAGGTTTCCTATTCTAGTTGCTTTTTTACTAACCAGAATTCTCTGATTAGTAATTTCGGTTTAATAGAAATTTTAGATTGTAAATAAGAAATATGATTTTACTTAAAATCAAAATTTAAATATTAAATTTTATTTATATAATTATTATAACCGACTGAGTTAATCCGCAATAAGTTTCTCCAATGAAAAATTGTTCCAAAAGATCTTTCAATACACCTTCAATATCTTCCTCCATCAAAAATTGGTTTCTTTTCGAAGTTTAAACAAAATATCTTTTTTTTCGAAATTATCTTCTCGTCTTCCGTAATAAATTTAACTTATCTCGCTCCTTAATAAAATTTAAAATGAATCTCAGAAAAAAAATCATGCCTTAATAAGATTTTAAATGAATCAATTTTTTAATTTTCTACTGTTGTTTATATATTAATTTACTAAAGTGTACCTTATCGTCGGTCCTTTAACTTTGACTCTTAGTGAGTCATTCTTAATTTTTACAATTTAAAAACTTTGGCCTCCAGGCCTGACATGTGAAAATTTTTTTTAAGTTTATTCATTTTAAAATATAAATAATAATAATAAAATGTAAATAATTAATAATATTTAAAAATTTAATAAGATAAATAATAATAGTAATCAACTATTATTTTTAATTAATTTATTTTATTTAAAACACTTTTTACATTATCCAACAATTACTATAAATAATTAAAGTACAATAGAGTCAAATTTCAAATGACCTATATAAAAATATGAAGTTAAAAATAAAATATCAATAAAAAATTTTAAAAGATGAAATTAAAACTAATTAGAGTGGCAAAAATCAAAATCAATCAAAAATAGAAAATTTCAAATATTTTGAGACAGACCCAGTTATCCAAATTACACTACAGATTACCATCTATTCCTTCAACAACACTCAAGCGATCCTGGTTATCAAAAAATTTTCGATTACTCTCTTTTCAATCTGTCACTGTCTATCAGAATATACGCCATTAACATTTCATTACTGTTGTGTTTGACTTATACCTTACCAACTTAGTGTCGTTAGTGAACAATTTATTTTTATTTTCCAAGTTAATAAAAGTTTTTTTAGTTCGTTCGTAGTTTTAATAATTTATTTAATTTTCTACTACATTTATATATATTTTCGAAAACAAACATCGGTTGTCGAACAGTTAGTCAGCATATTTTGTTTTCATAATAGTCAGGAGCTCGATCTCGGTGGTATAAGATCCGGAGTTTAAAGTTGTCTCACTCGAATTTATGGCAACTGGAATTTTATTATGTGATAGATCATTGGGTAAAAACGCCAACATTCATGAGTCTTTGGACTGGTGTCGGCATTGCACAAAAAAATGCGGTCCACAGAACATTGTCGTCGCTGCTTGTTGCGCTAATGCCGCTGCAGGATTCTCAGATATTCTGAGGGACATCGGTCGCCAAGATTGAATAACAAGATTTAATCAGTAATCACAATCGCGATCAGACAGAATTAATATAATTGACAATATGCTTTTATCCGTAGATTGAAAAAATAACAATAGCTGGAACTGATTTTCTCCAAAAATTAAAATATTAGCCGGAAAATAAATCAAGTATGACGGCAGGAACAAATCAAATGTCCAATGCAGAAATTCGTGAAAATATTGAAAAACGGAAAATCAAATAGCTAGAAAAATTTAAAAATTAATTCGTTGTGTTCCTTTAAAAATACGTTTATATAGGAATGCAAAGAAAACGCGTAACTTAACAAAGAATACGAATTCGTAGTCACGCAATAATAGAAAATAGAAATGCGTGGCTTATTTCAAAAAGAAAGACCTGCAAGCTGATACACGATCCGCGCATTCTTGGTTGGTGGATCGTGACGTATTTTGTTAATTAATATATTATAAATATTAATATATTTTAAATGTTAAATTATGTACATATTAATATAATTCAAGTATATATTATTGAAATAATATAACAATTCTTGTTATATATATTTATGTTTAACTATTAAATAATAATAAAAATAATAACCAAATAACTAAAATTTCAAAAAAAACAACATAAATAAAACTATAATTTACAATAATTTACGTTGCGATTTATCTCAACAACATAACCCCAACAGACCCAAAAAAATACGCTATTAGAAAACGGAATTTCCCTAAATTACTCTATTACTAGGTTGTTGCAAAAGCGATGCAGGTTTTTGAACCTAAACTTTAAATAAATGTAACTCAGCACAGAATTAACTTTATTAATCGATATAAAAAGAATCAGAATCAATACATCTTGGCGAACGAGAAACAAGTTTATTGATGCCCCAGTATAGAACTCCTTAGTTCGGAATGGGATGAAAGCGTTAAAGGCGTCTTTGGTGTCGTCGTTGTTTTTGAAGCATTTTTCCTGGAGGAAGTTGTCCAGATGCTTGAAAAATGGTAATCGGTGGGCGAGAGGTCCGGTGAGTACGGTGGGTGAGGTAGAGTTTTTTACCCCAATTCGTTTAGTTTTTCTAGGGTCGGTTTTGCAATGTGTGGCCGGGAAGAGAATTGGCACCTTCATATTGACCAATCTGAGACACATACGCGGAGCTCGTGATATATTTTGTCAATTTGTTGGCAGTACTTCTCTGCGGTAATCATTTCACCTGGTTTCGGAAAGCTGTGATGGATGAGACCGGCTGCAGACCACAAACAGTCATCTTCTTTTAATGGAGGTTCGGTTTCGGAAAGTTGTGAGGAGCTTCATTGCGGTCCAACTATGGTGCGAACGTCGCAGATTGGCGTAGAGAATCCACTTCTCATCACACGTCACAATCCGATCGAGAAACGGGTCGTTCTTGTTGCGCAAAAGAAACTTCAAAACGATGATTTTTTCGACTTTCGTTCAATTCGTGAGGCACCAATTTATCGAGCTTTTTCGACTTTTCAATTTGCTTAAAGTGCCGAGCGACGGTTAAGGGATCAACGTTAAGATCTTCTGCGAGTACTGTTGTTATTCTATGAATACGTTCATACGCAATAGGATCATAGTTTCCTACGAATTCAATAAACTTCAGAAAATTTCCATCATTTGGTTCGAAAAGCCTCTCATAGATTCTTCTTAATGCTAGATGTTCTCCACCAATAAGCCTAATTAAAATTATTATTCTTTCAAGAATTTATCAGCAATGTTGAGTTTCAGATTGAATGATTTTATGATTATTATCATCAATGGCAGCTATCTCCAATTTATATGCGTAGTAGTACAAGGTACTTAATGTTATATGTTGTTATTATAATAACACATAGGTTTTTCCAATCTTGACAACTGATGTTCGGTAATAGGAATGATTTATTCAAACTCAGGGGCGTCCTCTGAAAAAAATCCAAGGGGTTAAAAATAAAAACAGAAAATTAAAAAATATTTCTAGAATGAGTTTAATAATACTGTACAAAACATACTTATATACTAATAATATACTAAACTAATAATATTGGTAATATTAATGAACTATTATTATATATTATTCTTGAGATTATCTAGTGTTTATGAATAAAATAAAAAGACAAAATGACTTTATAAACTTATATTTTCTCTTTATGTATAAAAATTACAGAGTTAAATATGAAATCGAAGGGTATCTTTGTTTTGGCTCCTGGCCGATTGTAGGTTCGAATCACCGAGAATCTTAGCGACTACTCGGGATCTTTATTTGCTAATGAAAATCTGTACTTTTCAGCGCAGCGTATATAAATATATAATTATTTGAAATTGATATATAATTTGTTTTACTTTGTCTTTTATCTTTTGCTAACCGTACGATTAGTTCAAATAGTATTCTTTCGATACTTTCAAAACTGTAATATTCGTGTTCTCTCTTCGATGTTGATCTATATAAATCTTATTTCGATTAACAACTTCGTTGATAAATGATCAGATTTCAGAAATACAATTTGTGACTTCAATAATACAATAATCAACTTCTTCGATGGGTTATCAAGTTTCGCTTAAAAATTCAAATTGTGGTAACGATCACTAGACTCTCGAATTTCTGAAAATTGTTAATTTAATTTGACCTGTTATTAATTAATTAAATTTTTAAAACTTTTTGTTATTTATTATTTTCCTTTAATTAATCTGTCTTCCTTTTCTCTCCATTTACAATTACTTTTCTTATTTTATTTTTTTGTTTATGTAAAAAAATATAAATTGACTTTTTTTCTACATAAATATTTCATTTATGAAAAATATATTTTATTCTAAAATTTATTGATAATTTAAACAATATATATATATTAATATAATAAAATTCATAATATACCTAAATTACCTTAACAATTGTGGGGGCACTAAAATTTATGTCCCAATCAATCACATAAAAAAATAAAAGAAATATACAGCATAAGAATAAACAATAAGATAAAAGCAAGAAATTACAAGTGCAGAATAAAATCAATCATGTAATAAAATAATCAATGTCAGACATCGACGGATGAAATTCACTGTCAGATTGGACAAGGAGTTCATCGGCCTCGTTATCTGACGGGATATCCAGGAAATGATTGTCGATCATTGTTTAAGCTGGATACGATATAGGCAAACGAGTGGGAGGTGAGAAGTGTTGTGAAACTCGATTGGAATATAAATTACTCTCCAATCGAATCTAACAACAATATTTCGATTTACCTTTATAATAATAACAATTTAATCTATTATAATAATATATTGAACGATTGTAAACTTTAACAGAAAGATCAAAAAAGGTATTTGAGATCACAATAACGGGAAATGAGTCAGCGAAGAGGTATCGGTAATAACAAATAAAGTTACTTTGTAACTTCAATTTCAGTCACTGGTAATTAGATATTGTATGAATTGTCGGACTTGTAGGTGGAAAGTTTCGTCTTATATTTCAGTCAGGCTTGACAATTTGGATTGATAGTCGTAAAAGTCATTGGATTGGAATATTTCTTAAAATCTTGGATTCAATAATAATTATGATATCATCATAATTCATTATTGATTAAAAATTTTAAATTTTGAATTTTAATATTATTCTATGGATACTTTATTTATCCATGGAATAATTATTATAATCAAGCTGAATAATAATGAAATGAATAAAAAAATAAATAATGAATAAAAAAAATAAAAACAAGAAATTAAATTAAGAAATGGAAAT
Organism: Girardia tigrina; assembly: GCA_001938485.1. Classification (NCBI taxonomy): domain Eukaryota; kingdom Metazoa; phylum Platyhelminthes; order Tricladida; family Dugesiidae; genus Girardia; species Girardia tigrina. The sequence continues at coordinate 29,225 of MQRK01254291.1, forward strand.
AAATAAAAATGCTAATAATAATAATAGATAATCAAAAATAAAAGAAAAATACAAATATAATATAGGTATATAAATTCTTGAACTGCTTTTTTTTTCTTGTTATCAATATATTATTATTCTGCTATTTGGTGACTGATTTATTATTTTTATTATATTTAGTAGGTTTAATTTTATAAAGTTTTATAGTTTTTTTAATATCAGGATGGAGTGACCTTGTTCATCAACATGATTTCAAAAAATCAAAATTTCGAAAATTGTGTTTCATTATAAAAATAATAATAATATTTAATTTGATTATAATAAAAAATAAATAATTATAAAAATAAAAAAATCCAAAAGTTGTATTAATTAAAAATTAATCAACTATCATATCGGAATCGCCGTAATTGGAAAATGGAAGGGATGCCAAAACTTTAAGTGATGGTGGGCAGAGAATGGTGTTCAGATCAGGACGGGGGCTGTTCGAGGGTTTTATATTATTAATTATGTATTATTATTTGTTATTTATATTACTTAAATTAATTTATTATTATTATTATATTTCGCTTGACTACATTAAGTAGTAAAGCTAAAATTCAAAAATTAAATTTATTATTAAAATTATTACTTTTGTGACTGCTGCTGTTTATTTATTCCTCGGTTTGTATTCCGCAATATTTTCTTGTTCTATCCGACTCATTCAATTTCAATTATCTCTGAATCAAATCCAGACAATTGACAATTTTATTTTTATCGTAATAATATATCCAACATAAATATTAATTTACCGAATCATTTTTGGCTCTATCAAGATCAATACAATTTTCCTGTTGTAAAACATCTCACGTTTTCATCGATTTATTGTATCCTATCACAGAAATAATCCCCTTCGTTGCTATCGTTGGGACAGGAGACAATATTCAAAGTAACTATTTATTATTGTTTTCTACCACTAGATCAATTTCTTTTTATTGTGATTTGTTATCTTTGTCTTCTTTTTTCTTTACATTTCATCTAGTTTGAATTATATATTGCAAATATTATTTTTTTTGGCTTAATATTATAAAAGTAAAACTAGATTCAAGTTTATAGAATTGAACTTTAAGTTTTTTTTACAATAGGTAAACATAAATATATAAATATACAAAATAGATTAAATGTATAAATACAAATATAAATGCAATATCGGCTGGTGTAAGAAAAGTATGTAATACACTACAAGAAGAACCTCTCTGTAATTCGATAATTACGAAACAGAAATTGTGATAAAATTCTTGGATTTTATATAAATCATCTGCTAAAGAATTTTCTCCATGGACAATTGGCAATAAGTTTCGAATTGTTACTTCATTTGCCTCGAGATCAATATCCCATATCTTGTCTATCTTGAACTCTGACAACGATCAATTGACGTTTAATTTTTGCATGAATGTCTTTCATTAATTGCTTCCGATTTACACTTAATAATTAATTCGTAGATATCGTTGCCTCCCTCATAATGGTTAATGTACTGAGTTTGCTCTTCAATGGACTGTTCAAAGTGCATTAACCCGGCTCTCTTAGTGATGACAAATTTATGAAATTCATTCGAGAGGAATTCAACGAGATAAGTATTATTGATTTTATAACCAAACATCAACGATGTGGCTACAAGAAAATTGTCATATCGCAATCGGCGACTGTAATTTCCTTCGTAAACGATGCAACTTTAGCAGCCATTTCGGTAGCATATTGAATATGCCATCGACAGATATTGCCCTCTTCATATTTTTATTCTTTATAATTTCTCTATTTTCTTTTATATAATATATGTGGCGTTCGTGGTGTTTCAAAACATGTGAACATATCTTTGGAAACTTTGGCTTTGAACATATCGGTAACAAACCATAAAATACTCTCGTATTAATATAGCCTCTGCATGTATACTTTAACTCCTAATCTCTCGATGTTTATGACCACAACTGACCTCTCACCCAGCGTACCATCTGCACGCAGTGATAAGTGATGAGGACCTTCCAGGTTCCAGATCTACACAAGTTTAAGACCAGGTATACCAGATCAGCCCTAATTGGTATGATGTGATGTTAGATTAAAACGATTTGCATTAATGTAATAACCCCACGATATGTTAGATCCGAACACGGCTGTGTTGACCCCAGATACTGTATGTTACATCTTGTCATGTTATGTATTGTTAAGGTTCGGGAACTGAAAATATTTGTAAAATAAAAATTTAAAAATAAATCAATTATTAGGGTGAGTCATAAGTTGTGGGGCACTCTTTCCAAAGTAATTATCTTTAATTACAACATGAATTGTCGAATCGATATTAATTGAATTTGTATATCGTAATAAAGCTCA
>MQRK01254295.1:0-22323 GCA_001938485.1 Girardia tigrina
TATATATATATATATATATATATAAAATTTAAAGAAATAAGTTATTAAATATTTTTTAAATATAATACAACCAATAAAATATAAAAATAAATAAAATGAAAGTACAAATAGTTTTTATTAAATATCAGTTGGGGAATTAAATTATATTTTTCCAAGTAAATTGCAAGTGATGCGAAAAATATTTCCCAAATTTTCAGCTGCATTCAGCCGAATTAAGTCATAAAAATTTTTATTTTCATTTCTGCATTCATTAAATATTTTCTTTGACTCAATGATTCATAATTAAATTAAATTTAATCACGAAGTTTACTTTCTGATAATTTCTAACTTAGTATCTTTATCTGTCTTTTATTTACTTGGTAATGGATTTTTCTAAATTTTTGTAACAAAAATTGTTACATAAGTAATATAAGTTCTAATAAATTATACTCGAATTATACACGTGTAATTATTTACTAATATTCCATTAAAACTTCAACTGAAATGTGATACATTATATTTTATGAAATCCTTATTTTTCTTATTTGTAAAAATGATTGATATTTCTATTATTTTTACATTGAAAATTACCTAATTAAATATAATCACAAATAATTTCATATGGTCATTAAAACTATTGTTAAAAGCTAAGAAGATTACGAGAGGTCAAATACCATGTTGAGAATTAAAGATAATAATTAAAATATTATGCAAAACAAAAAATCCATGTTTTCATTTTCTATCTTATGTTACATATACTTTTCTATAATATGCCAGAAAGCAAAACATAGGACTCGTAGTTTCATCCAACACTATCTTGAAATTTTACTAAAAAAACTTTGAATCGAATAATTTACATACAAAATTTTTAAAACATTATATATACAAAAATTTATTATAAAACAAAAGTTTTTTTCCAATTGCCCAATGGAACTTTTCTGAAATTCTTGGCTTCAATTTTTCTGCAGTGGCACGTGTCGCCACTTCGGTGCTCACTGCTAGCTCATCAGATCGGTCGGTTCTTCTTCCTCTTCTTCAAGAATGACACCTTCAATTGATTACAAAGTCCCTCTCGGATTGTGTTGAGGGTCTCTGTAATCGGATAGGTCGTGGGCACTTCTTCCATCATTGGAGGCAGTCCATGTTCGTGCGGATCATTTGATCTTAGATCTCACTGCTAGAGTGGCAAATGCATTGGTCCGAGCGCTGAGGAATATAGCATTCAGCGTTTCTCGGTTATTCTGGATCCTAGAGCTCCTACAACGAAAGGGAAAAGTAAGACAGTGTGATCTTTGTATTTGTCTTTGATGGCAGCCCGAAGAGGTTCATACTTGTGTAGATTTTCAGCATTTGCATTTTCAAGATTTTCAGCATCATCAAGTGGACATTTCACATCAATTAATACAATTCGCTTTCTGTCGGGGAAGTGTACCTGCAGATCAACTCTTAAGGTGGAAGGCACAAATCGACAAGTGACATTTACATAAAGTTCCGCACTACAGTATTCTCGAATTTTCTTGCGGAGAATATCAAGTACCGCGTCGTTTATGTATGTCTGCATCGTTCTGCAGCAGCAGATCGCATGCCACAAGGTTTCAAGGTCATCTTTACACCTTCTAGCAAAATGCAATCTTCTCGAATCTGCATCCCACATGAATTGTGTATGATCTGCTGCGATGGGTAAATTCCCATTCAAAGTCGTACAGCTTGCTATTGAAAACAACAGATGTGGAAAGGTTAAACAGGGATAGGGAGGCAGCAGTACGGCCCATACTCCTTTGGTTCTTCCAGGTGTGAAGATAAAAAAGAGAGATGCACTTTCGTAGAAAGGCTGCAATCCTGTCTTTATTTTTCGCATCGATGGTGCTTGAAACCTGGAAGGAATCATTATTGATTCTGATTGTAACGACCAAGTTGTGTTGACCGGTCCCAAACTTAACCGATATATCGTATTTGGACAAGGCATGCAACATGTGTTGTATTTTATTCCACCAAGATCGGTACTTGGTCTTATCGTACCCAGTATTTATCCAGTCTAGAAGGTCTCTGAAATTTTGCGTTGTGATGCAAAGCGAAGAGTAACACGGGCAGCTTCCTTTACATACGGATTAGCGGTGGAGAGAAGGTCAGATAGGAGGAGAAAAACGAAAAATCTGATAATTGCCAAGCAAATTCATTTACGGAAAGCATTTCTTTTACTTCTCTATCACTCACAATGAATAGCTAACTTACATCTTAATTAGATTTATATGGGAATATGATTATGATAAAAGAAAAAAGATTACCAGCAACTTTATAATTTAATAGAATTTGTCAGTTTAACAGTTACTATAAACAATATTTATGTCTCCATTGTACTAAACAAAGTTATTTTTTAATTATTTTTAAATCGACATATAACGAATAACCATTAACATTTAAATTTACTCAAAAAAGATTTAATTTAATTACAAAACAATGATCAAAACATTATCAATATAATTTGACTAATAAAATATATATATATATATATATATATATATATAATTTGACTAAGAATAATAAAAATCTTTTACATTTCATTAAAAAGTCAACATAAAAAAAATTTAAAATGTTTTAAAATTATTTTGTAAACTGTCAAAACCATTTGAAAAATTGTCAAATCTGAATGAAAAATCCTGTAAAATTTTGATGTCTAAAATAACTCATAGTATTAATTTAGACGATGTTCCAAGAACCTCTAATATGGTGAATATAAATAAAATTTTTTGAATATAAATAAAAGTCACACAAAAATAAAACTTTGTATTTAAAGTAAAAAAACTATGCAGATAAAATGAGAAACTTTTCTATGTAATTACCACCTGATACAAGGCATTTCCTCAATCGATTTTCAATCAAAAACAGACCATTTTTGAAGAAAATTGCATCCTTTTCTTCAAACAATATTCTTCACTAAGCCCATAAGATCTTCTTTAGACACAATTGTAAAGTTTGCAAAAAATGATGCCATAAGGTATTAACACAGTTAAACAAACTTGATATTATTTTCGTAATTATATTTGTTGTTCTATACTCCGAATATCATTATTTAATTAGTTTTAATTTTGTACGAGTCTGAGGACATTTTATCCGCACCACGTATATATAATATATAAATATATAAATAAATATATATATATATATATATATATATATATATATATATATATATATATATAATTTTATGATTTCCGTCGGTTAGTCTAACATATAAAATAACCATAATATTAAATATTCAAAACAATATTGCCATAACTTAAAAAGGTAAGAGAAGAGACTGACATAAGTCACTCTGAAATGACACCTTAATAACTAATAAAACTAGACGTAAAATAAAAATAAAGGAAAGAAAAGCCATAAAAATTGAGTATCCTTACTAAAGCGTCTGTATAAGAATTAGATTAATTATCTACATTACTCTATTAATTAGTCCAATGTTTTGTCATAAAAGTCGATGGAATATTTCTCAATGTTAAGATCGAATCATTTGTTATTTTTATAAGAATTATTGTTATTAATATTGAAAATAAAACTGTGAAAATTTTTTGTTTCGGTGAAACTTTCATATATATTTCATCTAAGATTGATAAATTAAATCTCTGACTTTTTTAATAAAGCTTGACTTTATATTCCAAACATAAAGCCTTCAAAAAGTTCATAGAACAGGATTATAAATGTTTTTCGTTATTGTGTGTTTTATTTTTCGAAAAAAGTCAACATCATTCTAGAAGCAAAATAATACAGAAGCAATACCTTTTCGAATACCTTTAGCAAAAAAAGATTTCAAGACTTTGTAATAGGCAAGCTATATAAATATTGTTTTTTTAGAAATATAAGAGATTACTTTCAAGATTTAAAGTTACATTTCAGAAAAGACTTTTGTTACTTAGAAAAATTTATTCCTTCGAATTCTTTAACATATTTTGAAGTGCTTCTTTATAATTAGCAAAGATTGCCACAGAAAAAAGAAAAATGATCAAAAAATTTATACATATCATGATATTATATTTTCACATATACAAAAGGAGCTTTTTGTATTACCAAGTTTTTTAAAATAAAATTGGTAAACAAAAACCAATATCAAAACTGATCCCAAACTCGGCTTAGCTTCTCTATATGCTCAAATATTGTATTGGTATGTAGTTCTGAGACTGAACATACAATAATGCCACGGCAAGTGTATAAAAACGTGTTAAAAATACATAAAATTTTCAAAATCAGATAAAAATTAAAATAAAAAGATGTACAAATAAAAATAAACGATATGAAATACTTTAACAAAAAATATTTTAATCAAACAATTTTTTAATGCATATACAAAATTTTAATTATGGATATTTTTTATAAAATTAGATGTATTTATGTATCTTGTCAAAAAAACATCACCTAAAGTCTATTAAAAGTTCTAAATAAAAACAATAAAATATAATAAATTGTTTTCCTATTTTATGATAAATTTTTCGGATTTTATAAAATTTGATGGTCGGATATATGAATCCAAAAATGTTATGGAAAACTCAACAGAATTGATACATTTTATAAATGACATTAGACTTTTCAGGCGTGAATTTTTTGGAATTAAAAAAAATACTTGATTATTAATGTTATTATATTTAATTATTTTAATTTGGTTATAGTTTTTAGATTTGTCACATTGAATCTCCGCTAGTTTTTCATATGATTTTTAAAAAGGTTAAAAATATTAAAATAGATTTTGCCTAGTAAATTGCCAAAAATCTCGAATCTACATGTTAGAAAAGAAGGGTATTTTACTAAAAATTAAAATAATAATTTCCTACTATAATGTACTGCACCAAAATAAAATTATGAAATAAAAATAATTTTAATTGTCTTCGTTTTCGAAATGTTAATAAAAAGAGAGGGTTTAATATCTTTCAGTTTTAATAAGAAACATGTTAAAAATTAAACTATTTACAGTTTAGTCTTTTGAGCTAAAGAAATTTATAAACCCGGCTAAATCTGTCCCGTTTTAAAATATTTCCAGACTGAGTTATTCTTGTTGATTATTCTTTGCTTATAATGTGGTTTTTGAACTTTGATTTTATAAAATTCAAAATTTATTTTTGAAAAAGCTTAAGATATAAAGTTCAAAGTAGTAAGGCTAGAAAGAGAGGATGTATTTGTAGTGGCAAAAGGTGGAACAACTCACGAAAGTAAATGGGACATGTCCTAAAATTAAAATAGTCTATTAAAGAGTAAAGTAAATAATTTTTTGGTAAGATTGTCAGTTGTTAAGATATTGAATAAAAATAATATCCACTTCTTTAAATTTCTTAACAGAGCTTCTTTTGAAAGTAATACACTTAATATATGATATATTTAGAATTTTATATTTCAGAAAATATGAAAATAATAATATAATTATATCTACAATTATCTAATTAATTTTACGTTTCAAAATTATTTTAAAATATTTTTTAAATTCTAATGGTTTAAATTAAATATATATAATCTCGTCAACGCAAATTTGATTTTGTTTACAAATAAATTGATTAAAGAACTTTTAATTATTCTAGTTATGTTTCGATGTATTTTCACATCATCTTCAGGGATTGTTAATTGTAGTCTAAAATTTCATATAATTGGTAACATAATTTAAATTAATTATATTTTAAAGAAATATTATTGATCAAAATTTTGAATTTTAAATTAATTAAAGATATTTAAAATTGAGGCGGGTTTACTTTGTCCATTTGAATGTTAATAAATGGTTTATAGCACCTGATCAACAAGGATTCACAAAACTGATATTTATAGTGGCCTTCTATCCTTACAACATTGGGGTGGCCAATAAATGACGTCACGCGATTTTAGCAGATTTCCAACCCCCCCTCCCCATCGTCACAAAAAGTCTGACCTCCCTCCCCCTCGTCACACTTCGTCACAGAATTCTTTCACTAAATACTTCAGCATTTCAATTTGACGTCACATTTCCCAAACCCCCTCATCCCAACGTTACACTTCGTAACAAAATTATGCCCCCCTTCCCTCTTCTTGCTTGGCGTCGTTTATGGACGGCATCCTTTGTAGTGATCAAGCACCTTACTTGATCGACTCGGCTGCGAATGTTTACTAATCAGGTTCTTGATCACTGCAGATGTTGTAAGGATATAAGCTCACCAATTTCGAGAGTAGAGTTCTCCATTTTGTAAATACATTTTGATTCACACTATGAACGGCAGTTTTGTGAACCATTGTTGATCAGGCACTATAATCCATTAATCAAGACAACCTCAATTCTAAATATCTTTATTTAATTTAAATTATATTACCAATCATAGGAAATTTCAGATTACAATTAACAATCGCTGAAGATGATGTGAAAATATATCGAAACATGTCAGGAATAATAAAAAGTATTTAAATTTAAATTTAAATATGTATGATTAACAAAATCTTAACGTTATTCATTTAAAAATTGAAAATAAAATTAATAAACTCATTTTCAAATTTTACAACGATATTAAAATTTACAATAAGTTTGAACATTAAATCTAAATTATATTAGGTTGAGGAATAATTCGTGAGCGTTTTTCCAAGTTAAAAAAATATTTTCATAACGCTTTTCCAAAATATTTTGTGTCGTTTGGTAGATAATGTTTTGCTCTAATAGATGGTGTGTTTAATTTTCATATTTCCTTAATTTTTGCTTTCATTTTTGGCTCATTAAATGGAATGTCAAGTGGACAAAATCGAGCATTTTCGACACCATCTGCTTTTCGCGATTTAATCGATTCACATTTAATCGAGGTGTTAACGCCGCCAAAGCTGCTTGTGAGATGTGCTCTGCGTATGGCAATGGAGCAATTAACTTGAAAAAACGCTCACGAATTATTCCTCAACCCAATAATTAAAATTAGTATTAGATAATAAGACTTAAAATATCAGTGTGCCATCTGGAAAAGAGAGACGCAATCTAATTGAAACATTCTTCATGAGTCTAAATTACTTTAAAATTTTTATTATAAATTAAATCCAGAAATTAATTATCAAAATAAATTAATTTAATTACTGTAATTACTTTTTATTTCAGTTTTTCCAATGATCAATAAACAAATTATAATTATTATGATAATTTTGGTTTAGTTTTGACTTTTTTCTACTCTGAGGGTTTCAGAAAATTCAAAAACTCAATTATGAAACATGATAAAAATAATTTATTAAATTTAAGAATTGTATCTAAATCATGTAAGAATGAAGTTTGTTCAATAGTAAATCTATCGCTCCAACTGGTTTATGTTTCAATTTAGTTTATCAATATAAATGTAAGTGGTGTAGCTCAATAAACATCGGAGAGACTTATCGTCATCTCTGTAAACGGATTCAGGAACATAATCACAGGGAAAGTAATGGCAATATTGCTCAATAGGAAGAACTGTTTCAATGTAAGTAATTTGAAGATTTTGTGTTTACAATTTGATAATTACTGGGAGAGGATTATGTGTGAAGCATTTTTGATCAAATCCTTTGATCCTAAAATCAATCTGCAAACACCATCCCCTTCAACTTTATTGAAAGTATTTTCATGATTTAAATGACATAATGATTACATAAGCATTGCTTTGATATATAAACGCGAAGAATCATGAATTTAGCAGAACGTTTTTAATAACATTTTGTTATATTATTACTTTTATTTAACGCACACTGCCATATCAATACCAAAAAGATTTAAAAGCCTGCAAACATTCGAGTCTTCTTTCATCTCCTAAAAAATCTGGATATAACCATACACGATTACTTTTTTTAGCTCCTACCTCACTTTTTAGAAAGATGTATTCCCAGAGTATTGATGTGGAAATGAATGACACAAGTTTATTGCTATGAAATAAAAAAAGATATCGAAATTCAATGGAAAAGTTGGATTTCAAGATGAGCCCAAACAATAAAAAACGCAATTTTTACTTAATGTATTTATTAATTTGTATAAATTCAAATATTTCTTGGAAATAAATGCTACTATTGTATTTTTCAAAACCCTTTTATTAAAATATTAATCAAAGATATCAAATCAACGTTCACAAGACTCAATACCAAAAATATAGATAATAAATTAAAATGCACCGTTTGATTTTATTTACATGATATTAAGTGATATTTTCTAAAAAAATATTAATCGTACAAATTGCCCTTTTATCATATTCATCTTTGTCGCCAGGCCAATTAAGCTCGGTGAGATATTAAACCGGTAATTTAGAACGCCGAATGTCCTTCGTGGAATTTAAGATCATAGCATATTTACATCTCTATTTTATTATCAACGAATCTATCTTATATTCATAAGCAACTGCTGTTGCTGCTGCAATTGACAGAAATGATTTACAATTTCTAAATAAATGACGCAAATAAAAGAGACACGAGGCCCATTTTCCAATTGAATAAATAAAATTAATTTTATTATTTAAAATAAATTGTTAAAATAATTTTTTTCTTAAATTTTGTTCGATATTTAGATTGTTATTAATCAAATAAATAACTTTAGTTATTAGTAATACTTAATTGATATGGTGAAAAAAACTTGCAATTAAAGATAATACAAAGTCAAACTGAAAATACAAGGAAAGAAGTTCAAAGAATTATATTATATTAAGATTCTTCCACATTCGCTTTATAGCAGGACTGCGGTGTCGGACTAATAATGCCTGACTCCGACTACAACTCCTATATTTTTAAAATCTCCGACTCCAACTTCGACTCTAACTCCGACTCAGACTCCTTTTTAGGTATATTTATAATATTTGTTATTATTTTGATCGGAGTCGAGTTTCACGACTCCGACTCCGCAGCCCTGCTTTATAGTCCTGATTTTTCTGTATCAATTGACAAGTTACTTCCTCAATTAAACTTTTTAATGGTCACTGTTTAAAATCGAATGTTGTGGAAACATGAAAAAATAGTTTGATTCAAAGGTCCTAGTTTACCTTAGAGAATGAACGGCTGTAGCGGTGTCACGTTGTTTGTTCTGGCTCAGTGTTTGTGTTTATATATTCAAATTATTAATGTATTAGAATTGTTAAGAAATTCAGATCTCTTTTTTTAATGAAGTTGTTGAATTCTTCACCAAACAATTTCATTAAAGACAAAAACTAGGTCTTCTTATAAAAAATTGAAATTTAAAAAAATATTAATAATTCGATTCACAATGAAAGTAAATCGAAATTCCTTCGCAAAATGATGTGTTTGACAAAACGAATCGACCTCATCAATAACAAAAACGATTTAAAACAAAAATTCGTTTACAAAATTTTAGATTAAAATAATGGTTTTGACAAAGATTCAATTCGATTAAACAATTTCATTTTGACAAAAAATTCTGGCGATTAAAAAATTCGTTTGAAAAATCGAGACTGTAAATTGCGAAACAAAATTTGCAAAGTAAAAATTAGTCACCAAATTACAAATCAAAAGCGACGAAAATTCGATTCTTATCAGCAATCGGAAAATTGGAAAAGTATATTTCTCAGTGAAAAATTAAAAGTAATTTTTTAAATCACTGTCTGACGATTAGTCAACCAATCAGAGTGAGCCAATCGAGTCAATTATTTCCCAATCCAGTACAAACGATTTGGCTTAATTGGCCACACAAAAAATCGACAATTCTGTAACGATACTAATCAACTAAATAAAAATATCTTTCTTGGAGTTTTCAAAATGAGTTGAGATTTAAAATTAAAATCTTTTAATTATTATTTTTTTTTAATTCATTTTTTAATCTTTTTTATATAAAAAATAAACAACAAATTTTTTACACAGTATTTTCTTATAAATGCTCAATATAATGTATATGAATTTTTCAGTAAAAATAATATTGGCTAGGAAAAATAAGTAGATCTTGCTCAGTAAAAATAGTTTTTGCCCAGGATTTAAAGTTTTATTTAAGAAGAAAATTAAAATATACTCAGTATTGATATGAATAATGTTCAATAAAAATTAAGAAATTAAGTCTTGTAAATTTTTATTCGTTTGTTAATAATGCTCGAGTAGCTTTTTGATCGACCTCTGACTCTTTTCTCGTCATTGGCTACTTGCTTTGTAATTCCTGGAGGTTTCACGTCTTTTAAGAGCATTGCCAAGCCAATTACATGTCTGCACTTGTATTGCTTTAAATATATAGGGTAATTGCATACACCGTATTACAACGAATTGAAGTCGTGACTAATGTGAAGTTTCCAAACTAAAAAACCTCATTTCTAGTTTCGTGCAAACGTGTTCCACTTATGCTCTTCGATGAACGTTCTCTTCTTTGTAACCTTGACTGCTTTTTTTCTTGAACAGTAATAAATCATGAAACTTTCAAACGTGTGTGATCCAAGTTCTTTATTAAACCTCTTCCACTGATATGCAGTCGTCCAATCTTGAAGTGAAATTATCGAATATGTAAACACAAAACATTTATTAAAATGTAAATATTCGCGATACCATTTATTTGAAAAATCAAGACATACTTGATCAAATATCGCTCTAAACAATCTCTCTCTTAAAATTAGCTCTTTCTTTATTACTAAGTTTAACGACTTAAAGGCATTTTAAGTAGATGATGTATTATGTCTTACGCCTTCATACCAATTTCAATGGATAAGAATCACATCATTCATATATAAATTAAAATCACGTTCATTTTTCAACTTTTTTATAAAACACTCCTTCGAATTTTCAAACGTACTTCGACATAATGCGTACTGAAGAATACCAAGTTCCTCTATTTTATCTTCAGAAATAAGATTTATATATGTTTAATAATATGTCATCGCACATGTTCCCAGCACGAAATTAGAATGTTTTTACCAAATACATCAAAAAAAGACCCTCAAAGAGCTTCCGCAGCATGGGATATCAAACATTCAAAATCAGTAGGTTCTTGTCAACTACCTAAAATTGTTTGAAATATGAATTTAGTCACTCTGTCTTTCATCCGAGCAAATAGGATAGAAGTGCCAATGTATTTCAGTACTATCAACAACCGACACTAGAATATCTACCGAATTCAACTTAAATATCAGATCAGCATGTAATTTTTCCTACTTGTTTGTATTAAACAATCGTTTTGTCGAAATAATTAGATGAAGTTTGATGAAGTTGCCATTATCAAACAATCTCTCAATTTCACTTTTTTACTTGTAAAAGCTTATTGATCCACTGCACGAATGAACTTCAATTGTTTTCTTATAAAAAACATCATAACTGAAATTTATAAACAATAATTAACACAAACAGAAAGCTAAAAGCATCTAAACTTGGAGTTCCTACATCTGAAATATTTTTTTCACCAACCAAAGTCTGTTTCAAATACAAATAATCCAAATTTTCATCATGATTGATTTCATCAAGAGCTTGTTGCTTGCTCTGTAATTTCATCCTCAGTCCCCAATCACCTGCTTTCTCTCGTCCTCTCTTGATAAACTTTGTCACAACATAAGTATCTAAAACACTCAAATTCTTTTCATCACTTGAAACGTATTCTACAACACAACTTAATTCCATTTTTTAAAAGTTAATAGGGATTCTTTAATAAGATAATTAAATCATAAAAGTCGAATGATTAATTACTTGATTTAGTCTTTATTATCTAAATTAAAAACTAGTCAATGCTTTCAAAATTTAATAAAACTACGAAAACTTTTTTTTATTTTTATTACTATAACAAATTCATCATATTATAACAAATTAAATTAATATTTTTACTGTGTATATAACAAACACTATTTTAACATTATCGATATTTTATTAATGTTATTCTTAAATCTTCTGCAACTTTCTGAATAAGGAAGATTAATCATCTCAACGCATTTCCCATCATCATTCTTCTTGGTTTTGTTGAAGTGCATTATATCTATCATTGGAATTGGATATATTATCTTTTAAGTCAACTTATACTAAATGGAATGCAGAAGCTTAAAAATTGACATCTGCAATTCAGAGTACCCGCGTTCCAATAGTATTGAAGATAAACCTGATTGAGACTAGTATTTTCGCTACCGTCTATTATTGTGGTAAGTACTGGGCAACGTCTGAGAAGGCGCAGCTGCAGAATCTTTAATAATTCATGTTAAATTTAACATGTTTTATTTCCAATTTTTTTCCTATTTTTTTATTATTCAAACGTTCCCATAATAGTAAAAAAATTATTGTTTTAGCAAACAAAGTTTACGATTAAACGATAATATAAAAATATTACTAACCACATTATTACTTTGACCATTTTCATCACAATTTCATTCAAAAGGGCAAAAAATTGTACCATAATTAATGCTTTTTCCCCCATTTGACTCAAAACAAGACCAAACCACATAGAAAATGCGACAATACCTACATAAAAAGAATATCAAATAATAGTTAAAGTATTTCATTTTTCAAAATTTATTTCTAAAATGGTAGATACATATCATGAAACATTTGATTACTTCGTTAAGTATGAAATTCATCGCACGTTTTGATAATATAATGAAACTTCTGGTTTATTTTCTTTAATCATTTAAAATTCAGAAAAGGCGGATCAGTAAAGTTTTTTTTAATTTCAAAAAAATTAATTTTGAATGGGCAATGAAACACACCCTTATCCGTTATATTATCCAATCAAAAACTCAATCTCATAATTTGCTTTTTACGGCCACTGATTCTGTAATTTTCTGAGGTGATCTCAGAGTTTAGAACTCTTCAAAACTCAATCCTTCTTACCACAGTCAGTCCAATTGTCATATCCTTATTCAAGATCCTGTCGAGTTTGGCCGTCTTGAGATCTGTCGTCGTGCAGCAAATAAAACCTTGTAACCTTGTAACGTCTGTTTCGCGAGTAAAAGTTTTAATTTATTAAAATGCTTATTTTATCAGCCAGTTTGAAATGCAGTTTGCAGAACAAATAGCGAAAGAGAATTCCCATAAAGGAAAATGTTAATTTGGACGATTTATCGAAGATTGAATTTAATTGATCAAATGAATTAATGTTTTTATGTATATTTTATTTTTTGATCGAAATTACTGTTGTGGAATTAATTTCTGTTTTGTTGAAATTATTATTTTGAAAATAATTTGCTTTTTGACGAAATAATTTTTTGAAATTAATTTTGTTTGATGCGACATTAGAAATTTTGAAATTTTTTGTTTCATTGAAATAATAAAAAATTGACGGTGCGAGATTGTTTGAATTAAAATTAAGCTGAGAGTTGTGAAATAAAAAATAAACTTTTATTGCGCGAAATTTTCTTTTGATTTAGAATTGATTCGTCATTAAAAAAAATATTTCAATTCAATGACAAGCATTGAGGGTGTTCGGTCTAATGAGAATCAAGTTTTGAATGAACGGTCGAGGGATTTTGGCAAGCAATTTATAGATGCGGTTTCGGTTGAGTTGAATGTTGAGCCGGATAGAATCGAAATAAAACTTCAAAATGGCATTCCCGAGGCGAAGGTTCCCACTCCGAAAGAGAATAAAAGCGGAAAATGGAAGTTGTCATAAACGACACAAAAGAAGCATCGTTGGTCGAAAGCCGGCAAAGTCCGGGTATGAAATTTTCTTCTTTCCCCCCCTGACCCCACGATCGCCTCACGAACCAAAGGTGCTGCAGCTGCGCCTTCTCAGACGTTGCCCAGTACTTACCACAATAATAGACGGCAGCGAAAATACTAGTCTCAATCAGGTTTATCTTCAATACTATTGGACCGCGGGTACTCTGAATAGCAGATGTCAATTTTTAAGCTTCTGCATTCCATTTAGTATAAGTTGACTTAAATCTCAGTTGCAGCTACCACTGGTAATCAATATACGTCTATGATAACAGAATTCTTTCACCCATTTTATGATCTTCTCACCACATTTGACTGGCGATATTCCAGATGTTGATTCATCAGTAAGGCACATGACTTTTGTCTTTGCAGCATTTACTGTCAGTCCAAACTCCAGAAATGTTTTCCTTTGTAAATCAAGGTTTTTACTACTTCGATTAATATTAGAGTCGATGATACAGAGGTCATTTGCATATGCAAGCCTGTTCACTTGAAATTCAATGCCTTGCTATTCGATCAGTATGACACCTTCCCTGAATCCTTTCAGTATGACCATTTTGATCACTTCATCGAAAACCAAGTTGAATAAACTAGGTCCCATCACACAATCATACCTAACACCTGTTTCCATGAAAAAATCACTGTGTCCTACAATCGTAAAAAATTTTTCATGACATTCTTTGATAAGATAATCATGTCGTTTAAACCGAATCTTTTATGGCAAATCCACAGAACTTCGCGTAACACACTATTATATACCTTTTTCAAATCAATGAAGATCATAATCACCTTCTGGTTCCTGTATTGAACTTCCTTTTTACACCTGAGTATACTGATGACCTACAACATACATCATCTCGGCTTAAAACCAAATTTCCAGGGATCTAGTCTTTCATCCATCACCAGTAGGGTTTTATTTACGACAATTTGAACAAAAACCTTACCAGTACCTTTTAAGAGAAAGATATCCTTACAATTGTTTGGGTCGGATCTTGTACCTTTTCCTTTGAATATTACCACCACTTTAGCACTCCTCCAAGCCTTTTGAAATTCATGAACACCGTTCCATATCAGTTCAAAATCAAGCTTCAGTTGTGTCAGCGAGTGGTTGCCTACCACACATTAGAACTTTAGCAATCATTACATTCGATCCGAGCGCCTTCCTATAATTCAGCTGCGATATAGCAAGCTTTATTTCAGCCTTGTTAGGAGGATCAAAACTAACACAGCATTTTTCATGGTATTGAATTCTATCTGCCCAAAGGCTTTTGATAGTGACCTGCCATGACCTCATTGGACACAAACGGTAACGGTGTTAACTACGTATGTGCTTTTGTATCCGGATTCCCTAAGATACGCAGTTCAAGATGGTCCGTAATAATTTTCTTGAAATTATCGGATCATGTATAGTGTTTTTAACACAAAATTTTTGATCAAAATTTTAAAGTTCTATGTTCTAATGTGTCACGCCCGTTTCGAGTGAAAACATTTTTGTTGACTCCTGAGCCCCCAGTGATTGTTAAGCGTCAATCACAACCCAACACCATTTTCGAGATTTATTTACATTTACTTATATAACGGGTTGGACGTCTCTTCTCGCTCGACATCTGCCTGGCAGTGCCGAGTCTGAAGGACCTTCGGGTTCAAGTGAAGATGGGACGAGCTATGGGCCCCTCATCTAGCAAAGCGTCGCTCGGGGTATGTAGTATGCAATATGTATTCCCATATCAATACTAAAAACTTAAAAGCGCCATTAGTAATTGTATCGTAAAATATCATTATGACATTGATTTACTTTACAGCCAAGGGTTCGTCATCTAAATTGGCCTAAAAGTCTTATATTGATCTATCAATTATTAGCCATTAACAAAATGTGACGAATTCGTTCAAGATAATTTAAAACGTTATCATCAATAGAGTCCCTTATTTATTAAATATAGTTTCACACAATTCCATTCAAAATAACCCACGCATTTTACTATTAAAGTTTTGAACAATTCCTGGACAGAATTTTCTAACGATATTCGTTTCATCATAGTATCAACAGAACGAAATATGGACAATTTCAACTCAAATTAAATTGTAATTTTATAAAAGTAGCGCTAACTTAATTTCTTAAATTATTAGCGAAATTTTACTAACAAACACTCGTAACCCATTCAGGATTTTGTATAATTTATGCATTAGGGTAGACATTAATTATACTTCTAAATACTGAACTATCGTAAGAATTACGAAAAAACTAGGGTAGGTAGAATTATCATTTAATTCAAGTTATTTAATTTAAAGAGCAATTCTGAATTTTAATCCTAAGGTCACTTTAAAATCCTTATGGATAAATAACGGACAAATAAGTGTAACTCATATTATAAAAAGTAAAACTTATGACATATCGTTTAAACATCGTCTAAAATCATTATGACACTGGAATAAATGAACATAAACATAATAATTGTTTAATTCGTAAAGTTATCTTTTAATTCGAAAAACAATAAAACCAATTTCTTCTTCCTACAATCGCCCCCCCCACCAGTCTATGGCGCTATACCGTCCGAAATGGACGAGTCTGTGGCTCCATTCCGTCGAGGAACGCTCCTCCATGGAGGGACACCCTTATGTTCTTTATTAACCAACCAATCTCTGCCAACTGACTGTCTACAATTTTCCGCGATGCTTGTTGGTCAATCCGAGTAAGTGTGTTTTGATAAAAAAATTTTAAAATTTGAAACTTTTATTTTATTATAGGTTTCTTGTCGGTGTGTTGCTGCATGTCTTCTGATTTTGGAATATATGTGCGGCCGCGTCATCGGTGACTCGCTTAAAATTGTCGGCTGATGTCTATTATTAGACTGTTTGTTGACTCATGGTAAGTTTTTTAATTAATCTTTGTTTTTTTTAATTAATTTCTGATTCTTTATAGGGTTATATCTCTTGTCAAGAATGGGCTATCAATTCGCGGGTTCCGTCCAGGGACTCAGTTTGTAATCAGCTTTCGGAAGAGGGTTGGTTGACCTCATACCTTTAACGGATCGCCCGGTAACTAATTTCATCACTTTTCGGGTATACTTTTAATTAGTTTCTTCTTCTAGACTCAACAGCTTTCTTCGAGATTCCAAATCTTCACACGGGTCCCCAAATTCGTCAATGAGCTAACTTGTGATATATTTTAAATACATGTATTTTATAATAACGTTTCCCTTCTAGTTTCGTTTCTCTCAGCTTTGAAGTGTTTCTAACTTTGACTCAATTACTATTGGTCCGCAACATTATGGTATATTTTATATGTTAGTGATTGGCAAGGGTTAATACTTTTCGGACCGTAACAAATGTCTGAAAATATTTAGAGAGAGTATTAATTATAAAAAGTTATTTTTTAGGTCACCAAATTCTAAAATTAATGTTTAAGCGACATTCAACCACTTTATTAAATATATTATAACAACGTTATTACATGTATATCACCTAATTGTTATATTCCGACAAAACCCGAGATGAAATCCTGGTTACGCCTTTGGCATAAAGGGATATTTAAAGATATCTTTCCCCTTGTCCCGAAAGTTTTATAAGGCCGTGGTATAAGACTTCACGATTGGTAAAATGTAATATCATTTAAAAAAATTGTCTCATTTTTGTGTGACATTTTTTCTCTTTATTTATGTGACTTATTGATGACACTTGGTCTACGTTGTTTTTTGAGTACTTTCATTGGTGGTGTGCACTTGATTTTGTTGTTTGTTGTTTTGTTGGCTTAAAAAATGTTATTTGTAATTCTTTTTATTTTTATCATTTTTTGTTTTTGCTATACAAGAAAAAGATTATAGAAGGCAAGAAAAAATTAAGGAAGTCAAATAAATTAAACAAAGAAAAGAAGATTATTGGTTATATTTGACCCCCATTATTTTTTTGACTCAAAGTATAATTATTTAATTAAATTGCTATTAGCCATTTAAAATATAAATTCATAATCAATAAACGATTATTAATGCATAATTATAATTATATTTTAATTGTTAAAAAAATACTGACTGAAGATGAAACTGTCAATCTTCCTTTCTGCCTGTTAGTATTATTTTTTGGCTGTGATTTACAACAATTAATACTGTGATACATTTGATAACGTCAGAATATCAAGAGTGATCTAATTAATTTCGGTATTCAAAATACCATAGAAATAATTTGCTCAATTTTGAAAAACTAAGCCACAATATTTCTAACCTTAACTATCAATACTATCAATTTGCCAGAAGAATTTACAAATCTGTTTCTCATTTTCGGCTTATCAATAAGTAAATTTAGTCTACACAGTTATACTTTATTATTGTTAATTTTAATTATATTACTATAATAGAATACACTTTATCAATTTTTTATAGTTTGGAATTAATATACAGGATAAAGAAAACTGTTCACATTATCATTATTACTAGAATAATTATTAATAGTGTGTTAGTTCGGTTTTCATTATCGCGTATATTAACAATTATTTTTTAGAGAAAATTTAAATGTATCCGTGCACTAAAGGCTCACACTCCAGTCGTGAAAAAATTAGAAGCTCTTGTTTTTTGGAGTTTGCCATCCGATAAAGCCTAAGCATGAAAATCCCCATTTTTGTATTTGTTCTGCCTCTATTCTGGCAAACTGTATATTCCGGCATATTTTAAAATCACCGGTCATGCCGGAATAGCCAGGTTCTACTGTAATTAGGAGAGGCACAATCCCAAATCAATACAGCATTCCAACATGCAAACAATACACAAACATCAACATTCCAAATATTCCTCACTTTAACCAAATGTTTGAAGAATTTTCGAGAATTTTGTGATTAAAACATCTTATGATTTTTTTTGATAAAAATAATTTATCTCAAAAGAAAAAGAGAGTTGTATACAGCATCAAAAACAAGTAAAAACAGTAAACAATAGAAATTAATGGGGTTGAAAATAGATAAAATTACGAATGAATATCTTTTTAATATAATTCTGTTTGCTAAAGGTTAGAAAGAATCAGAATTTGAGGAGACGTTTGCAATTTGATTGTGAATTTACTTTTTTTTAATTAAAAATTATTACTACACAACGATTTTAAAATTCCCCGATAGATAATATTCCATTATATCAACGATACACTTCCTATACTTGTAATTAGACTTTGGTTTACATAATTATTATTATTATTAATATTATATAAAATATAAAGAAAAATACTCAACCTAAAACATTCGTTGAATCCGTAAACTCAGTTGCCGTTATTTCCTCAAGACGTGTTGAATTGATTGTCAAATTTCCGATACTTTCATTTTTGCTAATGAGATCGTTTAAGTATTTTTCGGTGACCCTTTTAGTTTTATTAACATATTTTGATGAAACCTGCTGCATAGCTGCTTGAATTATATTGGGAGGGAAAATATTTCTAAACAAAATAATTCCATATTCCAAAATAAAATTATCAATTATAATGAATTAAACTGATAATAAATTTTAAATGAGTTTTACTTTAACATATCCCTTGTCTAGACACAAGTTTAATTGAGTTTTAGGAGAAAAAAGAAAAAGATAAAACAGTTTTTTTAATAAACTATAATTCATTATACAAAAATATAATGTAAATAATTATAAAGTCAATATTAATCAATAATCATGAAGTTCATCTTTATATTTAACTATGAACAGTTATGAAACATAAAATTTATAAAAGTAAATAATATAACTAAATAGCAAAAAAGTATACATGTTTCCTTTGCTTTAACCAAATGTTTGATGAAGAATTTTCGCGAATTTTGTGATTAAAAACATTATTACGATTTTTTTGACAAATAGAATTAGTAAATTGTAAATAATATTAAATAATATTATTCAATTTTTAAAAAATTTAATTATTTATATAACATATAATTATGTAATATTATTATATATTTGTTTTTATAATATAAAATATTTTATAAGATTATTCAAAAAATTATTTAACTAAGCATGGAACACAGAACTAAGTTTTAATTTGAAATACAAATATTCTTTTTCAAGAACCACAAAATAATTTTAAAAACTCTTTGAATATAAACCACTTGCTTTTTTCCAGAGAATTTTAATGGCATTTCTTACCCTTATTTCCTTTATTTAAATTTATTTATTAAATTTTTAACGAAATTTGAATACCTAAAGATTATTGATATTGACAATATTTCAAAGAGGCAAAATGAATTAGACAGGTCTTAAATACAACTTCTTCAAAAATCATTCAGCATTTTTGTTGAATATCAAAAAGATTTGATATTCTATTGTTCTTCTTGGAATTATTGAAAAATCTACGCATCGCTTTGGTGAAATTTGTTATTTACTCCATTTCGCCTAGCAAGAATCATTTCACATTTAAAATCTTTTTATTTGGTCGTCATGTATGAAATTTATAGATTTAAAGTCTAAGTCTATTGATAATTTATCAATAAAAACATTTATATCATTCATCGATGTATGACTCCATATTATCGTCAAAATCTCACTATTTGTGAAGCAGCTTATTTAGACCATTTGAATAAAATTTTGGAAGGTGAGAATCTTTAAATTCCTGGAAAGCTTTTTCACTTTATCAATTTTAGTGAAGTGATTTTATATTGTCTGCTTTGTAACAGCAAACGTTAGAGATAAATCATTAGCACTTGGTAATGGATCCAACTTTCAGTTCGTTATTGTCTACTGCTTTTCTCCGCTACCCTAAGACTAATTATTGAGATTAAAATTACTTTCAACGAATTTCCTGAACCAATTTGACACTGTCTACTGTGTAGTAGCATTGTACCGAAATTCACTATTGATGTTTTGCATATCACTATCTGAAGCTGAGTATATCCCTTGCATGAACTCGTACTTCCTAATTCGTACACATTTCTGCCTTTTCCATTGCAGTGAATCATAAAACTTATCTTATCCATACTAATTTAAATAAAGAAAAAATAAAAAGATAAAATAAATTATGCTTAATGGTCATTGAAAATTTAGAAAATTTTAAAGAAAATCAATTTTATAACTAATTATTATGAACGGTATTAAACATAACAATAATAAATGAAATTTGTTTAAATCGATACATTAAGTAACGATTAACGAGTTTGTTAAATAAGTGCTGAAAATATCGTACATATTGTAAATTTATGATTGTTAATAAATGATCATCATTTCTGCCATTGTTATTTTTTTAGAGATATTTATAAAATAAAATGCATTATAAAATAAGATTGAATCAACACAATTTTGTTCTTTTTTTATGTCCGACGGTGCAACAGGCAAGATTGAGACATTCTTATTATCGTCAAAATGCCATCCACGTCCGATAAACTGTTTATTTATATTTTGTTTCTTTTGAATGCTTTCCAATAGATCCCTCAGAATCTTAAGTCGGTCTTAAAACATTAATGATCCGTTAAATTAACAATGGAAATATATCGACTCGGCAAGTGGTATAAGAATTATCGAGCAACAACAAAGGTACCAGAATACAACTGGATGATAACAATGGTGATGGTAGATTCTCTATACACTTCAGTGATGTCAGAAAATTCTCCACTCACTTTATCCATTTTTTAAAAAGTTATCAATAATTTAAATTACTTTTCATTGACGTGTTCAAAAACATGTTCAAGATATGTAGAAATCAAACAAAAAAACTGAACAGCAAAATGTTATGTCATTGTTAATGTTCGCGTTGTAATTTCCTTTGACTCTTATTTGAACTCATTTGTAACTTAAATAAATAAAATTAAATTATTAAATAAATTAAATTAAAAGTAAATATTAAGAAAAATTAAATAAATAAGTAACTTAAATAAATAATTAAAATAATTAATCTATATATATATATATATATATATATATATATATATGATTTCATTGAAATCTAAAGCAATTCAACTGTCATCAAATAAGCTTCATTTAAAGGAAATGAACAACATCCACCAAGTGCAAATTCATTCAATGGAAACTTCGAAGGCGTTGTTGATTATAGTAGTTTGGACAGCAAAACGGATGAGTTTGTGTGTGTAAAAATGAAAAATGTAAATAAAAGAAATTGATTGTTAATGTGTGTACGTGTCGTGGTGTTTGGAGAGAAATATTGTCTATGTGTATGTGTGTTAAATGAAATGTGTTGTACATGTATTCAATGGAGTGGGAAAATGTAAATAAATAAATAAAAATGATTAAAAGGTTTGTTAATGAAAATCTTTTCTGAATTAAAAAAATATTTCTTTAAATGGATTAAAACATTGTTTTTTTAACCGTTTAAGGGTGGCAGAAGTATATATATGTTTTGCAATTTTTCTCAAAGGACAGCAAAAATTTTTAAATGTTTCTCACTTTTATTCATATATATCCCCTTTTCAATTAATTCTACGATATTCCCGCCAAAATTTATTAAATAAAAACAAAATGAGCTAACTGAAATTGAAATGTTCGGTGAACTTATTTTGTAACCAATGCAAAAACAAAAAAAAAACAAGTTTTATCGTAACGAAAATTTTGTTTTTAACTATAACAGAAGGAGAAAAAAAACGAAAATCCACAATAGGAACATATTTCAATTCTATTTCAAATATTCACAAGAAACTTAATCCCAAACCAAATCAATATCGAACACAATTCACACATAACAATTTCTCTTACAATTGAAACTCTTGCATTTAAACAAAAACTAAGGAGAACTCATAGTTTTTACAAGTAAACCAAATACAAAGGTAATTATATATATATATATATATATATATATATAAATATATATATTGTATTGTTCTACTACTTATTTTTTATCTATTAT
>MQRK01254295.1:25182-47207 GCA_001938485.1 Girardia tigrina
TATATATTTGAAAATATAATTTGATTAAAGATTCTTTTATATAATTATTGAACATGTTTCGCTGTTACATACATCATCATCAGCAATTTTTAGAAATTTAATATTTGTATATTGGAATATATGAATATTCCAATTGTTTTTAATAATATGATTTTAAGAATTTATTAATTTTAAATGGTAAAAATAAACATGAAAATAGTAATTTATTAAAGTATCATTGGGTTGAAATGACAAAAATTATTTTAATTAAAAATGTTAAGTATTGAAACGACCATACTTTTCCATTCTGAATGTTAATTGATGGATTGTAGTGTCTTATAAGTAGAGATTCATAAAACTGTCGTACATAATGTGAATCGAATCCCTTTTGTAGAACAGAAAACTCATCTTTTGAAAAGGATGATGTTCTATCCATACAACATAAGAATGATCAAGAACCTTACTCGATCGATTAATTTGCAAGTGCTCACTAATACATGTTATGAGATGACGATTTATCTCTCTGATGTGGGCATCCCATCTCTTTCTAAAGTTTATTGAGCCTTTAGGCTCTTTAGAGGGTCCACCCAAACTAAAGAATCACTAACAGCCCCCCGATAGGCATCCTACGGGGTCGGATAGTTTCAGTCTCCGAGATCTTTTTGGCTTCCCTGTGAGAAACGACCATCCATAGGTAGTATAGCCAGAATATGGTATTTTAATGATTTGTTTGTATTCTTCAATATTTTCTTCTTTTAATTGTTTCTTAACTCGTGTATCTGTACATAATTTGTCTAATGTTACCCTAATAGTGTGTTCTATTTGCATTTTTGCATACATATTGTTCCTCAAGCGCCCTCTAAGAATATTTAAAAATTTTGAAATTTCAAAATCTTACACGAAACCACAAAGTTTTTGTGAGGAAAAATACAGAGAGGGTATAATAAAAGGCCTTGTTCACAGACTTTTGAATTTGTCGTCCAATTTGGAAATTGCAAATCATGGTTTAAATATTCTTAGAGGGCGCATGTTTAGTTAAATGTAAAAATTGTATTATTTTTTTATTATAAATAACTATATACGAGTTTAATAATAAATAAGAATAATACAGGGACGTATAAAAATTTATAATTAATTATTATATATTATTTCAAAAATTTTAATTATTTTAAAAAAATTAGCTCTTTCAAATAAAAATTAAATATTCAAGACGATTCATATAATCACATAAAATATTTTCAATATTAAATAAAAGAGATAATGGATTAATCATATATGAACATTTAAGTGACTGACAGTTTTATTTTATTTAAATATTTATAACTGATGATGCTTGAAGGCAAATCATGATTTATTTTGAGTAATTAATATTAAAGAAAAAATTATCCTAAAATTTATTCTAAATAATTTTGTATTTATAAAAAAATTGTCATAACTTTTATTGCAAAATTAAACATTTTAATGGATTTTTTGATAAATAAATTGAACATTGGTCAAAAGAATTTTTTCATAAATAAAAACCCAAAAACAATTTATTGTTGCCAATAAAAATTTGCATAAATTAGTAAAAATATTTTAGAAATATTTTAATAATTTTTTTAGATAAAAATAGTTAATTATTAAAAACAATTTTCGACAGTTAAAACTAGTAATGATAATATTTTTATAAAAATAATTTTTTTTCTGAAAATTATTACTTTAATTTTCTTTCAATTATTTATAGTTTTTTGTTAATTTAGAAGATTAGACAAAAGAGCGTTTAGTTGCCTAAAACTTATTTTATGAAGTAAATATTTTTTCTTGTTTAGTTTGGATTAATGTTGTAACACAATTATTTTGTAAATTTTACTGATAATTTTTTTTCTCCTGGGAGTAAAACTCTATTAAATCTATCCAGTAAATATTTAAAATTTAACGAGTTGCTAAATACACATTTCATTCCTTTGCAATTATTTATAACGAGGAAAATCTTTGCTAAAATGAAGTCATTATCGATCGGTTAAGGATGGACTCTGTAAATATTTAGCAAATGTAATGAGAAAAGCAAAGGAAAATAAGAAAAAAAGAGTAATTAATTTTAGTTTCCTTTTAAGATGGAACGGTAAAATTTAAATGAGTTTCATTTTGTTTTTTTTTCAACATTTTTTTTAATTTAATAAATATTTGTTAATAAATATTTTTATTTTTTTATTTTAAAATTAATTTTAAATTTTACTTTATATTTGAAATATTATAATTAAAAAAAATATGAAAAATATAAAAAATTATTCATTTTGATAAAATATTACCTATTATTGAATTGACAACTAAGTGATTTTTTAACCTAAATTATTTTCTTGTATTTAAACTTACGCTTTTAATTTAGTTAAGACAATGCTATCTGTTACGATAAATAAATTTGTATTAAAAACACAATTTAAATATTGTTTGGGACATTCCATAGTACATCTTTTATTGATAGACATTATTCTTCATTGAAATGAAATTTATGTTTTTAAATCCTCTCATTAAAAACCTTTGTTAATTTTTATATTCTAAATTCTCTTTTTGGCCTTAGTCGTTGGACCGTGGGTGCTCCCAATTATGTATAAGCCTTCGCCACATCTCTCTATTTTCTCAGACATTCCATGTTGAATCGACTGCATTCTTTTAAATCGTCTATCCATTGTCTCTTTGGTTTTCCTCTTGGTCTTTCTCCTTCCACTCTTCCTTTAATCATAACCTTTGCTCGTACTTATTTTCTTATCCGATGTCCATAGAATTTCAGATTTCTTCTATTGATACTGGTTTTTTACCTAATATTTCTGTCACTCTCTTTCAGACAAAGTCGCTTGTCTTCTTTTCTTTCCACGTGCTCTTCAGCATTCTCCTGTAGCACTTCATTTCAAACGCTTTAAATCTATTCATGCTCTTCTGATTTATTGTCCAACTCTCCGATCCATAGAGAAATGCTAACCATACTTTAGTGCCCTACTTATTATTGTTATTAAAATTAATAATTAGGAAAATTATTGAAATTGATTATTATTGATTATTAATTAACAGTTAGAAAATTGTTTAATAATGAATAAATTTATTAAATTCGTGGATTTATTATTTCGGTAGTTTGAGGACATTTTTTGTCCTCAACAATTGGTGTCAGAAAACAAAGAACTCACAAAACATATCTGAAACACATCAGTAGAAAAAAAGAAAGAAGAATATGCCTCCATCGAAAAAGGAAAAATTCTTCGAAAAGAAATTTTAACCAGTTAATCCAGGAATTATTATTCACATATCAAGATAAACAAGATAATCTATCGCAGCTGGACGTAAAATACAATTTTCTATTAAACACAATAGAAAGATTGCTTTACAATGTTCAAAAAAATGTAGAATACTCTTATTAAGAAATTATGCCTTCATACAAACCAAAATTTAATCTCACAATTACAAACCCCGTCAAAACACAAATAAACAAAATATAAAATCATATTAATCATTTAAACATCAACTTCACCAACCCTCACACACCACAATTCCACAATAACGCACCGGTCAGTATACCTGAAAACAGAATTCTGTTTAATGAGAAAATATACAACGACACAGCAAACAATTTAAATTTTCACTTTTTAATACGCTTCTCAAGAAAATAGAAAATATTGAAACGGAAAACAAAATATTGAAAACGGAAATATTTAAATTAAAAAAAACAACAAAAAAATGGAGAACAAGTTTGCCAATTATGACGCAAAGGATTTTGAAAAATAGAAACAAAAATAAACAAACATGGTTTCACCTGAATTTTTATGAAAATGCTTTTAAATTGCAATACCCGTGTTCTTTCAGACAAGAAAAACATACTCACAAAACAAAATTTTGAACCTTTTACAACTCAAAAATCAAAAATTATTTTAACAGAAATTACGTCACTCACTTAATAACTCAGACAAAAAAGTAAAAAATGTACTTTCAAAATCGAACTGCAGAATAAGTCAATCACATTTTTTGGAAATAAAAAAACCAACAGAAATTCAAGTAAAGAATACATATTCAGAAAACAATCACATCAACATTTCCAAATTAACGTATAATCAAATACAAGCAACAGAAAAATATTCACAACTAAAACAATCCGTCAGGGAAGTGCTAAACGAAAGTACTCCAACCAAAACACTCATAAATCAACATAGTCAAACAAGGGGTATAACAAGGATACACCAGGAAACTCGGACAAATCAAATAATGTCACGCAATATTTCAACTCAAACAGAAAAAGCTTCTGTAAACAAAACAGTTCAGATCATCCATAATGAAAGTATAAAATACAAAGACAGTAAATACACTAACAGTAAATACTGAAAACTTATGAACAAAGACAATTTTCCTGATTCAAAAAATGAAACTGAACCAATGAATGAGGACAAAAACTACATAGAATTAGATTTCGAAAAAGAAAGAAATGAAAATCATCAGACTAAAAATCAAATCAACTCAATATGTTACAACAATATTAAACATCAAGATAACAATATTAAAACAGAAAAAAACATTAACCACGAACTTTGAGACTTAAATTTACGAAACTAATTCAAAGAATAAATTTATTACTGATGTCGAAAAATAATCTACAGACCTATTTTTGAAGGCTTTATTCATAAACAAGACAGACGGGTGTTACAACGGACTATACAAAATTACAGATATGACCAAACATTCCTTAATTCTAGATGTAATTGGCACGCCAACTCAAATTAACGAAAAAAGAATACAATTCACCTCTGACATAGAATTAAATGATTGGCATATGTGTCTATTAGATGAAAGAATTCGAAAAAGAATAATTCCTAAAAAGGTTTCTGGACAGTAACGTTCCACTTATAACAGGGGGGCTTATGTAGTGCCCTGCTTATTATTGTTATTAAAATCAATAATTAGGCAAATTATTGAAATTGATTATTATGTATTTTAATTAACAGTTAGAAAACTCATTATATCATTAGATATGTCAGAAGGAAAAGTTATATCAAAGAAATAACAGATGGTCTCGTCGAAAGAAAATTGCTAAATAATTTCAAAATCATGTTCTTGAAAGAATGCTTCATAAAGTAATGAATGGCACAGAAGATATAATATGGTATCATATATTCTTTTTTTCTGAAACTTATAAAATTGTGAAAACCCAAGACAAAATTTTATAAAAACATGACATAGTTTTTCTTTGATTTAATTTATCCGCATTTCTGAAGAAACGGATGATTTTTGTGATACAAAATGCCTAAATTATGCAAAATTGAAAATTCGAATGGAATTTTAAATCTGAACTTTCACTTTTGACATTAATTTTTTTACAGTAGATTCATGTCGTACTGGCAAATCTCACAATGTGAAGAATACCAGAAGCCATGCAGTAACATTTAGGTTCACAAAAAACATTTTACCATGTAAATAAACATTATTAGAAAGTCTACTATTTTTCATTTAAAAATATTCAAAACATCTTATCGTAGAATAAAAAACATTATTGTCATTTGAAATTAAGTTTTATGAAATAATGACAAAATTTAAGTTGATCTATCTAAGATTTTTTTATGAATACATAAATGACTATATTTAATAAAATATTAGGTTAGAGGTGACAAAACAGCCTTTTTCAAAAATAGCCCTTAACGAAAAACAATTCTTTTAAAATCATTTTTCGAAACAGAATCTAATTTTTATTTTTTGCATTATATATTTTAAAATGTTAAGGATAAAGGCAAATAAATCAGAATCAGAATATATTTAATGTCGACTCAAAGACACAGTGAAATGTGAATTTCGTTCATGTCTCACAAAATTGCAACAGTAAAAAAGGTAGCGGTGGGGCTATGTCTGGAGGTGTAGTCCATGAATTAAGAAGAAGCCAGTTAAAAAATAAACCGTTCTAGATAATTCCAAATTTAGATTGAAAGATGTTTAATACTTTGATTTTTGAATTTGATGAAGAATTGATACAGGATAACAGTACAGACTTAAAGTTTCCAAGAAACACAGTTTTGGTTTGATGTATTCACATCTACATTGAATAAAAGTCTTGAAGCTAATTTTGAAAAATTGAAGAAGTCGAATTGACAATTCAAATTGATGAAACTCTGATTGTCATACAAAAGTATAACTGTGGACTTGTAGTTCATCGACAATGGCTTTTTGGAGCTGCTCGTGTGATTATTAAACATTGTATTTTAAAGTACATCGATAAATACCACAAAATTACATTGAAAAGTATAATTTTTGCTTCTCTTAGTAATAGATCATTTGTTCATTCTGACAGTTAGAGCTCATATTTTGGTATTTTTAATGAGGATCTGGGTTTTACGCAAGACTAAGAAAACTATTCCGGAGCATATAAACAATAACATAGAAAACATTTGCATATTGTCAAAGCAAGCAATTAGAAGAAAGTATTTGAGAAGCACGACTAATTTTGATATTTTTTGGAACAATTCTGTATGAGGCAGAAATAAAAAAGAGAACAAACCTTTCTGTTTTATGTAATATGTGAGTCAATAAAATATTTTGCAAAAAAATTTTTTTTGTTTTTATTTTCTTTTTTATTGTTTTTCATAGTTTAATAAAAGGCTGTGTTTTGAAAGAAAATGCTATTTTATTATATCTAACCAAACATTACTATTTCAATTTATTGGTCTTAGTGTTCGGACATAATTTTCGAATAACTCCATACTATTTTGAACAAATAATTGAATTTCTTTAATTAAATATTTTTTATGTTTTCTTTGATGTCGTAATGCTTGTTTAAGGTCGGATGGACGTGACCATATTTCTTAGAAATGTAAACATCGGTCGCCGATCGTTCAGAAGAGTACTTTGATGTAACGAGCGCAGTAAAATCAGTCAGAGATAAAATTCCATCATTGTTAAATTTACCAGTCTAAATGAATGTTAGAATATTAATTTATTTCATTATTTATGTAATTATGTAAATTATATAAGTCTGTACTTCCTTACAAGAAAGGAAAAAATCATTAAAGTCTTTTAATGCAACTTCATTTTTTTCTAATAAAATATTTGATTGTATTTAATGTTCAAAAAATATTATTACTTATTATTAGTAAATTAATTTTTATAATTATTATACGGCAAAATATTAATTCGAAAATGTTGTTAATTTTCAATTTAGACTTTTTAAATTGTTAATGTAAATGTAGTTTATATTTATTTTTTTTTAATTATTTTATTGAAAAGATAATTCAATTTGAATGATTAAAAAATATTAAAAAAATCTGACCTTTCATTAATAAATTTAATTATTGAAAAATTTCTTTTTAAATTTATTAATTACAATATCGGATGACTTATTAAAAATCAAAGAAACAACAATATTTACGAAATTTATTATTTTCTTTGATGTTGAACAATTGACGAAAACTTGATTAAAGAAGCAATTAAAGAATTGAGGAAGAAAAGTATAATTACATACGACATTGTACATTATAATTATTATAATAAACTGTACAACAACCGCAAATGAATGTTAATTAATTTTTTCTAATTTTTAATGTTTATAATGATGTTAATTATTATTAAATATTGATCAAAAAAATAATAAAAAACAATAAAAAAATTATCTTCTCCAAGTTAAATTTTAAATCATTAAATACATCATTTTTCATCTAGAAACTGATCCGTTCAAAGAAAATATATTTTAAAAATTGATCAAAAATGTATGTAAAAAAATGAATAATTAGATTTATCATTTATAAAATATAATGTAAAGCGTTTTGCTGATAATCAATACATTTTGAAAAATAGATATTCACTTTATGATTTTTGATTCGTTTTCGAAAGTATGAGGATGTACTTAAAAATTTCAATTAGCCAAATAGTTAATAAAAGTTTTTTTAAAACCAAAAAAGTAATTATAAACAACAAAAAAAGTAGTTTATAAAACTAAAAAATAGAAAAAAAGATTAAAAAAACTTAAAAGCTGTATAATAATTAGAGTAAACAAAAAATGTAAGGTAAAAGGTTAAGATTAATGAAAACCAATTACGAAAAGACTATATAAACACTCCTTAGATTTGTAAAGGTCAGTTTATCAGTATTGATCTAGTTTCACCTGATGATGACATTGATCTGTCGAGATTAATTGCAATAAAATTTGATTATTGTTTTTTGTCTTTTACCGATAATTTGTCATCTTTTTTTTTAAATATTTATATAAGACCAATGTATTTTTTATATTTAAACTGATTTAAAAACAATAATTCGGGAAGATTTATGTAGAATGATATTACAGTCAAAGTTTTATTTTACGAAATTTTAATTAACGAAAACGTCTATATTACGAAAAATATATTTTAAAGGTCCACGAAATTTTGTTTTAATATACAGTTTAACGAAATGTTTTTTAACGAAAGACTAAAACCCATGACTAGCCGAGTGAATAATCAAAAGCAAACAAGAAGACATTGATGAAAAAGTAAGTATTGATGAAAAAATTAAAATTCTAGATTACAAGTTACTGAATCCCGATGTTACACAACTTGGATTGACAAAAAAATTTAATATTTCGCTTGGAACAATCAATTCAATATTAAAAAAAGAGAAAGATCTACGGAAAATATGTGAAAACAAAAGAAATGCAAAAAATATTACACAAACAAAAGAAATTAACCAAAAATTATTCAATGTATTATTCGAATGGTTTAATCGTAAAAGATTAATGAATCACATTTTGACAGAGGATTTATTGACCGAAAAAGCACTGTCAATCGCCAAGACGTATAATTTTCAATCATTTAAAGCATCAAATACATGGCTGAGAAAATTTAAACAGCACTTTCTAATAATCAATAAAACCGTTTGTGGAGAAGCAGGATTGGTCAAAGTGGATGACTTAAAGAACAGTTGGAGTGATTTTGAACACATGAAAGCAGAATTTGAATCAAGGAACATATTTTAATAAAAGAAATTCAATAAATTTCTGAATTTTCGTTATTTTTTTTACGAAAGACCAAAATCCGTGTAAATTGATTTTCGTTAAACCGAACTTTGACTGTACTTAAAAAACTTTAAGCTACAATTAAATTAAATATCTTTACAAAATTATTTGGAAAGTAATAGTTATTATAAATTGTTGGGTATTACAATTAAATCTCGTTTCTATCTTTGTTTATATTAAACTACTAATCTGACTCCAAATCAACCAAAAGGTTTCTTCCAACAATAATATAAGAAGAATGGATACAATTCCTTTTAATAAACTTTATTTGCAAATGACAACTTGAGCACAAAACTGAAATCGAAACTTTATCACTAAATCAAAAGTTTGAAGCACACTCAATCAACACAAATCAGTATCAATTTTGAGCGAGAGATATCTAAAATCAAACTTCAATCTTTCTCCTTTACAGGATACTAGATTTGTTAACAAAAATTAAATAAAAAAGATTACCATAATACATGATGAAGTTTAAAATCTTTAGTAGGGTCTGCAAGTATAATTTTTATCCGAAATTTTGTTGAATAATACTGAAATAATTATTGTTTATATACTAGTTTGTTCTAACCTTGAAAATTAGTCTGCTAACACAAATCTAAAAATATTTACAAACATTATACAAATTTTATTAAAATAATGTAAATCGAAAATTATTGATTTTTTAATAGAGAATTATTTTTAATTAATTTTTTTTACAAACTTTTTGATTAAAAATTTAAATTTATATTTTGAAACCCCAACAAAATTAAAGTTATAGTTAAATATTTTTTAACAAAACTAGTAATAAATTTAAAAGTACTAATAAATTTTAATTGTGAAAGTTTAATTAATTTATACAAAAGTATGAATTTGTTTTGGTTTAATTAAAATGTAATAAATGTATTTTAGTTATATAAATCAATTTGGTTAACGAGAAGAAATTTGTTTAAATTTGTGTACAAATTTCATTAATAAAGTTTCTATGTGAAATTATGATTTCTAATTCTGAATCAACCATCATCAAATGCCAATGTAAGTAAAACAAAGCAAAATTCGAAATTTTTAATAATAATAGTAATAATAATAATAATAATCTTTTGTGTAATTGTTCGTCAAGATAAAATAAAAAGAAAAATATAATTACAATTTTCTCCTTGAAATTCATTTTCAATGAATAAGAATCATAAAATATATTTGAGAAAAATAGTTTATATACTTAAGAAAAAGTAAGAAGCCAGTTTATTTTTAAAAATGGTTATTAAGATATAAGTTAAAATATCAATTTATCTTCTTGTTATTGATAAAATGAAATCCGGATGATAATTTTTTTTGAAAACAAAACTCCTCCATTAAAAAATATATTTAAAGACAAGATATTTTGATGGATCTACCGTCATCTTCAGGTCACTGATTAATAATCAATTCACCTGTATATAAATATAAAAATAATGATAATGTTCTCGGTTGCATGAAATCATACTAATCGAAAATTCTCCATAAGCTGGTTGAGACTGCCGATTGAACATTGATTTTAGGGCAACGTGACCTAATTAGCAATGCTTCACACGACACTCTCTCCCAATAACTGTCAAAATGCTTACACAGAATTATGAAATTATCAATATTAACATCACATTTATATTTTTTCCTATGTTCTGCAATATTACTCTTACTCTCTTTTTGGCCATGTTCTTGAATTCGTTTACAGAGATGACGGCAGTCTCTTCAACGCATGTGGCATCACACATATTACATTTATATTAATAAACAATATCAGAACAAAGTGTTAAAGGTGTAATAGATTTATTACTGAACATATTTTGAATTTTATGAGATCGTGATATAATTTTTAAATTTAATTCATTGTTAGTTGCCTTTAACAATGCTTTTTAAAGATTTTAAAGCAATCAGAATAAGGTACAATTAAGCAATATTTAGGCACAGTCTTAATGATACTTCAATATCTTTCTTAGATCCATCAGGAGAAGCTCTGAATTTTCTAACTATCTGTCAAAAGTATTTTATCCACTGTTTCCTTAATTAATTTTTCCAGAAAAGATTAGGAATAACTCTGAATTTTCTAACTATCTGTCAAAAGTATTTTATCCACTGTTTCCTTAATTAATTTTTCCAGAAAAGATTAGGAATAACCATTTTGATTTAACAAAGAACTTAGTTTATTAACCATTTCTACAGATTTAACAAAAGTGGAAGACAACAATCAGGAGCGATAAATGAAGTATTTAATCATTTCAGGTTAATAAACTTCCACGGACAGTTTTTGTGAACCAAAGTATTAAAGAAACATGATCCTTTTAAACTGATCATAAATTTAACCTGTTAATAATTTTGATTTTTTATTATTAAATTCTTATTTTAAAACGTTTCCTGATTATTTTCTTTATTGAATACTTATATTTTAATTAATCTAAACTTCTTTTTATGTTTCATGTAATTATTTAGTTTTTGTTGCTTTTGAAAAAAAATCATTTATAGCTTTTTTAAAGTTTTTTAAACTTTATATATTTTTTATGAATTTATTTATTTTTGTTAAAATTTTAAATTAAATAAAATAAATAATTTTTTTGGATAATTAAAAATTTTTATTAACTCCTCATAATATTGAAGATAGAAAAAATATTAATAGATAATAGAAAAAAATAAAAAGAACAAATTTACACACTTTTTACTGGAGTCAATGATTGAACAGTTATAGAAACATATTTTATGTATTTTTTCCCTCGAAATTTTAATAGAAAAGTGGAATAATAGAAGGAGAAATTTGTTTATCCTAAGGAAACCATTTGATATCGCAAACTGCGCATAGAACCATATGTTTATCACAATTTACATTTCTTGGTTTAATTAATCCAGGACATATGTTATAAATATTTCAAAATTTTGTTTTGTATTATTCTTAATATGTAATATTTAATTAAAAAATTTAAATAATTTTTATTTTAAAAGTATTTATTGAGGAACAATAAAATCTTTGGAATTTCCTGAAATTCCTTGCTTGTATCAGTTTTATATGAAAAAAATGAATAGGTAATTCCAAATTTTAGCGAAACGTTTTGTTATCATTGAAAAAAAAATCATTTAAAAAACAATTAAAAATATATTGCTACTTTAAAAAACGATAAAAATTTCAAGCCTAATTTTATTTCTTCTTTTATATCATAAAATATAAATTAAAAATAAATTATATTTTTGAAAAATATAAATATAAAAAGAACTTTCTATTAATAAAATTTTTTTTCATCAAAAATAAAAGTTATATACGGTTTTTAATAGTTTAATTTATAAAAATTAATAATACATATTTTTTCTTTAAAATTTTTAAAATCATACTTTAAAATAACCGTACAGTTTAACTAAAATACACTATCGATATTTTGTTTTTTTAATTTAATAATAATTTAATTAAAAATTTTTTTATTTTTTTTTATTTTTAAATATTTATTAATATAAGAAAAAATTAAGTCCTTGTGAGTTTAGTTATTTTTTATCACATTATTTAATAAAATAGCTTTGGGAAATCTCAAAAGAAACAAACAATTAAAAGAGAAAATATGGATGAAAATAATTGATTGAACAATCAAATTACTTTTTTTATATTGAAGTGACTCTCAGTTTTAAATGAAAAGAGTTCTGAAGTAATCTTTAAATAAATAATCTTAACAGGTTTTGAGAATTCGTTTCCTTTAAATAATTTTGCTAAGTTTTCTTAAGCTATTCAAAATATATAAAGTAACGGAAAATAAAAGCTATGTATTTTGTTTTATATGATTGGTTATTTAGCACTGGTTTAATATTTTGCAACAGATGAGGAAACCCGTTTGTATTTCAAAATATCGTTCAAAAGTCATTTCAGTTCATTCGGATTGATCGATGTTTAGATTTTAAAATTTGGTTTGAAGGTTAAAATTGATTCGATTGCATTTAGAGTGAATAAGTTTGTCTATAATAAGATATGCTATTATTTGGTTGTCTGTGTCATATTATAATGCATCTCTCTAACTTTATAAAGTGCAAAAGAAAGAGAAAAGATCATTTTATAAAATGCTAATTGATAAATTTATCAAGGATTAGTAGGGCGGGTATTTTTTTGACATAAAAAATTAAAATTTTGATTTTATTTTTTCAAGATTTTGATTTTTTTACCTTAAAAAAATAGTTAAGAGAACCAGTATATCAAAAATTGTATTAATAACATTATTAAGAACATTGAGACAAGTCTCATTTGAATTTTTATTACAATCACATTTAGAGTCATTATGACTCTCAGAAAGTCTTTCATCGTTTGCCATCGTTCTAATTGGTTTTCTTATTTCTGTTTTTAATCATGATTATTCGAACAATTTTTCTAAGTTATTTTTGAAAATATTTAACCTCTAAAAATTTTAATTAAAAATATTATTTTTTACCATTTCTCTTTAAATTCAAAAATAATAAGAATGTCAATAAATTATTAAAAATGCATTTAATTTAAATTTTACTAAAAATTATTAAACTTAATTTTAATTTTGAAAATAAAGAAGGAACTTATAAAATGATTATTTTAATTATATTCGAATATTCAATCACTTTAAATTTAAATAAAAAATACCAATTTCCATCTGGGTGGGAGAATCACCATTCTAAATTCAACATACTTAAATCAACATACAGCATCCATACATTTACACATTCAAATAATTTAAAATATTCCTCACAACCCCCTCGGTTTAAATGGCTTTAGCCATTCTACATTTCTGATCAAGATCCTGCCGTCCTCTATTTGTATCTCATAACTTCTTTCGTGTCTTTGTTTTATAATTTTAGCTGGTCCCATATAACGGTCATCATCTTTTGATGGGTTAACTTTCTTTATCAAGACTTTATCTCCGACCTGAAATATTCATTTTGTTTCAATTATATTTTTATTTGCTTTTTATCCACTTTTTTCCTTCTGTTGTAGTTTTCCACCAATGTCTTAGTTTTCTTCCGAAGATTATCTCAGCTGGAGATATTCAAGTTGTTGCTTGAATCGTACCGTTTAACACGAATTCTATTTCTACCAACATTTCTACCCAATCTCTATGCATTTCATCCTATTTATGGCGTCTCTTATTGTTCTAAATTGTCTTTCGATGATTCCGTTAGTGTTATGGTGATAAAGGCTTGAATAGACTATCTCCATCTTAAATCTTTTCGTCGTTTCTTTAAAGAGTGCTGATTCAAAAGTTTTCCCTCTATCAATGTATATCTCCTTTGGTGGTCCGAATTTCCAAATCCATTTATCCAATAGTACATTCCGGGTAGTCTTCTCGTCTTGGTGTACCACTGCGGTCAAGCTGATGTACCTACTAAATTGATCGGTTATTGCTAAAATGTATTGGTATCCATTCATAGTCCTTCTGAATGGTCCACAAAAGTCCATGTAACTTTTATGAAATGGTTCGTCGGCAGATTGTTTAATGTGTTTCTCTTTCGTTTTTGCCGTCAGTGTCTTCCTTTTCTGGCAGTTGGCGCAACTTTGTACGATGTTCTTTATTTGTTATCTCATTTCATACATATCGAAGTCCTCTTTTATGTAATTTTAAACTTTCTTACTTCCTGCGTGGCATAAAATTTTATGTATATCTTCTATAAAGTCTGTTCTCTTCTTCAGAAGGATCCAATACTTGTTATCTCTTGTCGTCACGATATTGTTTTTAGAAGCCATTCTTTTGTCTTTCCCATTCTAATATTTTCTTTAATCTATTCTATTTCTTTATCATTCGTCTGCCAAATGAACTCTTCTGAATCTTCAGTTAATGCAAAGATTCTAGTTTTAACTTTTTTTTAGTGTCATCGTGCATTGTCTGACATTGTAAACATAGTTCACATGTGTTTCTCGACACTGCGTCTGCATTAGTGTGTTTTCGCCCTTGCGGTATTCCATCCTCATGTCTAGTCCGCTAAGGAAATTTATCCAAGTTTGGAATTGTGGAGTTATTGGGTTCTTCGTTGTCATCATGAATTTTATGGTCTTACGGTCCGTTCTAAGTAGAAACTTCTTTCCGTATAAGAAATGTTTGAAGTGTTGAGTGAAGTAATAGATTGCTAATAATTCCTTTCTTGTAATAAAGTATCCCAGTTCGTGTTTGTTCATCTTGTGGGATCCATATGAAATTACACTCCCTTCCGTATGCATCATTCTGTGCAAGTACCGCCCCTATTGTATCAAAACTGGCGTCTGTATCCAGTATGAACTCCTTTGTGAAATCTGGATATGCGAGGATCGGTGTTTTGTCATTTTATCTTTTAATGTCTGAAATGCTTCGTCACATTCCTTTGTCCATGTAAATTTTTTATCTTTATTTTTTCCACTTAGCCCTTCCAGTATTTATGAATATTTTGCATAATCCTTCAAAAAATTTCTATAATAGTTCGTTAACCCCAAGAAGGATTTTTTAATTTTTCGATTGCTTCAATTTTCGTTTTATCCATCTCTATGCCATCTTTTCTCACGACACATCCTAAAAAATTGTCTTTTCTACCAGGAACTGGCACTTTTCAGGGTTTATCCGAAGGCCCGAATCTTTAATCTTTTGAAATATGTGTTCGACTCGTCTGAAATGTTCTTCTTTGTCTTTTGCAAAGATTAGAATATCATCCAGGTATGCAACTGCTTCTTTCCAGTTTAATTCTCCTCACACTCTTGTCATTAGTTCTTGAAATGTCGCTGGGGCAGCTGTAATTCCAAAATGTCATTCTTTTAAAACAATATTGGCCGTTCTTTGCCGAAAATGCAGTTTTTATTTTTGAATCGTTCTCCAATTCAACTTGTTGATATGTACTCCTTAAGTCGATCGTGCTGAAGTACTTCGCTCCATTTAATGTATTCAGCATTTCTTCGACATTTGGCATTGGAAATGCTGGTCTGATTGTGACTTTATTTAATTGTCGAAAATCAACACACACTTGGATATCTTGTTTGTCTTTTTCCCATACGTATATTAACCGAAAATTCCACGACGAACTGCATTTTTCAATGATATCATTTTCCTCGTAATTCTTGATAATATCATCTAGTTTTTCCTCAAAGTGTTTTGGTCGTCGGTACGGTTTTACCAATATTGGTTCTCCTTGCGTTTCAATTTTATGCTTAGTTAGTGTGGTCTTCCATATATTCCATTTGTCCGTCATAAATATCGTTTTATAATCTATTAGTAATTTCATTAATGGTTCATCTATCTTATTTGCGTATATTTCCCTTATTCTTTTAAGTCTGTCTCCGTCAGTTAAAGTATCACATATTACCAGCACTCCTTTGTTGTATCCTGTTTCTTTCTTTAGTTTTATGCTGAATTTATTTAGAAAATCTATTCCTGCAATCATTTTGGGTTCCAAATCTTTTAGCACAAAAATATCCACTGTTTTCTGTATTCTTTCAATCTTAATCTTTAGTTGTACTATTCCGTAATTTACTAGTTCCGAGTCGTTAGCACAGTGTATACGCCATTTTGTCTCCTTTATTTTGACATCTTTCATATTGTTAAGTAAATCTAATTTAATTACATTGACTCGTGCTCCCGTATCCAATAGACATCGTACTTTTTTATTCTGTATTTGAAATTCCAAACTAGGTCTCCCTTTCAGTTCTTCGTATTCTATTTTAAACTTTGATATTTTCATTATATCTGTGCTTCTTTCTTCATCTTTTGCTGTGATCAAACTGTCACATTTCTCATTGTGTATTTCGTTTTCACCAACTAATATACACAATTCTTGAGGAATATTTTCAACAGCATCCCATACACAACATACGTCATTATACAAACAATCATTCATACAGTCAAACAAACACATACATTCGTTTCTTAGTGAAGTGCACGGATCACTTCTCTCTGTGACCGTGCCTCCTGGTTTACCTGTTCGTCTCTGAATTTTTTCTTGTTTGTAATATTTTCTCTTCTTGTTAGACTTCCTCTTTTATTCGATCTTTCCGATATTCTTTCCCACTCGTCATCGGAGTCTTCAAATTCTGCTACTTGGTCTCTTCTATTCGTATATCCCATCCGACCTCTGTACTGTGTTTTTGTGTATTCTTTTCTTTCATTTCTTCTATTCCTTGTATCTTCTCTTCCAGATTTTTCGTGTTCTCTAAATCTGTTTGGATTCTCATAACATTGTGTTCTTACATACCCTTTCTTGTTACAATGATTGCATTTAATATTTGGGCATTCCCGTATCACATGTCCTTCTTCATGGCAGGCCCGATATATGATCCTTCTTGCTTTAAAATTTCTTCTTGGTTCTTCGATCTTCCTCTTTTCGTATTTTGGTCTCCGTCTTCTTGTTCTATATTCAACTTTCTTCCATTCTTTATTTTCCTTTGTCGTGTACGCGTCCACTCTTATATTCCTGTCTTTCAGCTCAAATTCGTAAATTTTCTCCTGGATATATTTTATATCTTCTGCTTTTGTTACATTTCTCAGAGTCATTTCTCTTCCTACTTCTCTATCTTCGATGGCGTTGGCGTACGCTAGATCTGAAAGTTCTTTTTTTCCTAGTTATTTCTCAACTAATTTTTCAACTAGTTCATCAATCTTTTTAAATACTTTTGATGGATTTTTATCCCTGATTCTAATCTCTACAAGCTCCTTCATTATCTCTAAAATATTTTTCTCTTTCGAGAATGCCCTTCTCATTCTTGTTTCCCAGCTGCCTCCTTGTGTTTTCTCATATTTGTTTATCGCCTCTGGGGTCTTGAATGTTGTAACTAATATTGCTTTTCTTTCTTCCTTAAATCCTAAAATCTTTGAATATCTCTCAAAGATTATTAGGAATTCTTCTAATTTTGCTTCTGACACATCGAATGTGTCCGGTCCCAAGATAAATGGTGTCACGTGGTCCTGTGTCGCCATATTAAGATCATTTAGACGAGTCTCATTTGAATTTTTATGGCAATTACATTTAGAGTCATTACAACTCACAGAAGGTCTTTCATCGTTTTCCATCGTTCTAATTGGTTTTCTTATTTCTGTTTTTAATCATGATTATTCGAACAATTTTTCTAAGTTATTTTTGAAAATATTTAACCTCTAAAAAATATTAATTAAAAATATTAATTTTTACCATTTCTCAATAAATCCCAAAATAATAAAAATGTCATCAAATTATTAAAAATGCATTTAATTTAAATTTTACTAAAAATTATTAAACTTAAATTTTAATTGTGAAATTAAAGATATGAACTTATAAAATGATTATTTTAATTATGTTCGAATAGTCAATCACTTTAAACTTAATAAAAAATTCCAATTTCCATCTGGGTGGAGAATCACCATTCTAAATTCAACATACTTAAATCAGCATCCATACATTTACACATTCAAATAATTTAAAATATACCTCACAAACATATAAAGTAAAAAATGTTCAAGCAGTAGAATTAAAATTCTGTAGTGCATAATATCGCACATTTCTCGTATCAAAGTTGCGATTATCTCTTAAAAGTCTTTTCCGAATGGAAAACCTCCTTTCTACTGCAGCAATTGTTTGCAGCGCTTTCTGTAGTAAAGCATGAAAGTGAGGGGACACATCATTTATCACCATCTCCATTTTGTCCATAATTTCACTGCTGTCTTAACATTAATTCCAGTATTTTCTAATGGCACACGGATCCACCCCAACATGAAATATTTTTTGGTCTTTAACTGCCTGACGTTTATGATAGTTTGGAAATTCGAAACATTCTACAAAGTGTACAAGCGATTTAAATTGAAAAATGTTGATAAAGTATTTAGAAAGAGTAGATCTTGCGAACGCCTCTTAGGC
This sequence comes from Girardia tigrina, assembly GCA_001938485.1. NCBI lineage: Eukaryota > Metazoa > Platyhelminthes > Tricladida > Dugesiidae > Girardia > Girardia tigrina. The sequence goes on from MQRK01254295.1 coordinate 43,934, forward strand.
ATGAGCAAGGAGTTCTTTGCATTCAGTGGAATTAGTAATTTGTCGAACTGTTTACAAATACAGTAGTAGAAAGCTGTATGCAACCAAGTGGTCCATCTCATGACAACCGGCTAAAGATTTTTTTCAATTTTATAGAAAAGAAAATTATTGAATTCCTTATTTCCTAAGTAATCGAATAGTAAATTCTTCTCAGGAAAAGAGATATGCTGATAAAATAAATTAAAACCCATTTAGTTTATATTATACACAAACATATGAATAAGCATAGAAATGTAAATAATAATCATAAATAAGGTTTATCAACTTGTGATTATTATTACGAAAATTATACAATATAACATACAAAAAATTCAAGTGTTTTTAATTGAAAAATATAAATAATTATCTTTGTGGTACGAAACTTTCAAGTATCCTTTAAAACAAAGAAATTAATAAATTATTTTTCTTTTAATACAAAAAGGATATAAAAAACTTTCTTTTGACCAAATCAAACATAAAAGAATCAATATTCTATCTTTTAAAAGTGCTTAAGAAGTTTGTGGAATTATTCTGTACTCAGTCGAACAAATTTTAAGAATTTCTAAGGCAATAATTAGCATCTTTTCTAATTGCAAAATGAAACGTTTCTTGAATTAATTGAATTTCTATCTGAATTTGATTCAATTATGAAAAAACCGTTTTTTTTCGGTTTCCATTTAGAAGGAAATATAATAAATAAGTTATTTTAAAGGAAAATTAATTTATATTTTTATAATTGATTTAACTAGAAGAATATAAAAATATAAATAATAAAACTTGAATAATTAAAACCTTAAGAAAACCTAATTTGTTTGTCAACTGTGTTTTGTTTTATAGTAAATATTTTATTATTAAAACAATAAAATTTCATTTTAAAAATCTTTTTTGTTCACATTTTTAAAATTTTTATTTATATATTAAAACATCGGGTTGTATATGAAAAGGTGAAGAAGTATACTTATCTATTTTAGTATTCACATCTTTCTTAAATATAAGAAAGATATAAAATATTGATATTGTTTTAAGTCTAGAATTCCGTCAAATGACATTTGAGACTTTTTACTAAAGATTAAAACCAAAAAAACTATGTCTGAAATGTAATGTATTGTAACAAATAGTTCAATGACAATAAATTAGTTTAATAATCAACGTTAAAAATTACAGATAAAGCCTAAAATTCAGCAAAAATAAAATAAAAAATAAAGGAAACTTAAAAATTTTATAAATCACCAGAAACCAATATAGTAAAATGTTCTTTCTTGAGTAAATTGCGCTCGGATAATGAATATATTTATTCGCCAAATATTTGTTGGATCATCGTTTTGATAATAATCACATTGATTGTATTTGTTATTTAAAAAGTATTTTTGGATATCGTCGAATGCGTTTTCAGTTAATCAACGTTTATATTGTTTCGATTGTTGTTATTCATTTATTCACAAAAATCATGTTACGTTTCATCGGTAGCAAACGTATATGTAAAATACAAAAAACAATAAATCAAAAAAAATATGTTTTATGTAAAAAATATAGTAAGGGGAAAATGGGCATTTCCCCACAAGATTCCACCCTAGGGGGGCTACTTGTAACCATGGCAATGGTTACCATACCAACGGTCGCGGTCACCAAAGCAACGGCTGCGGTCACCATAGCAACAATCGTGGTTTCCATAGCAACAGTTCTGGTTCGTTTGGCAACGCTTCTCATTGGTTCCCGGTACCCTAGCAACGGTTCTGATCACCCTAGCAACGGTTTCAATCACCCTAGCAAGGGTTCCGATTACCCTAGCAACGGTTCCGATCACCTTAGCAACGGTTCCGTTCTCCGTAGCAACGGTTTCGGTCACCTTAGCAACGCTTCCGATCACCGTAGCAACGGTTTCGATCACCCCAGCAACGGTTCCGATTATCCTAGCAACGGTTTCAATCAAACTAGAAACAGTTTCGATCACCCTAGCCTAAGCAGCAATGGTAACCAAAGTCGTACACACCATAGCAACGGTAACCAAGAGACGTTTTTTATTAACAACGGACACAGTGATTCAAGGCGGTTGTAACCATGGTAATGGTAACCGTATCCATAGCAACCGTGACCCTTTCCTTAGCAACCGAAGAAAAAAGTGCTAATCGATTTCTGCACAGTGCGAAAATGTGCTTATCGATATTTTTAAAGTTCCAATCGATATTCCAATTGATATTTTCAATCGCACATTTTTAATGTGCTAGCATAGTACTTCTTACTTTGCACATGTGCAAAAGTGCAAAAATCAATACATAATTTTTTTTAAAAGTACTAGTGTTAAAAATCGATATCATATGATTAATGCACATTATGATTCTCTATCTGAATGTGCAATTACAATTTTCATATATTGATTACATTTTTCTATAATTATTTGGAAGCCTGACTGTGCTAACCACTCTTGAACAGCCTTGACATTGTGGCAAGGTGCTCCATCATGCTGAAAGAAAGTCGTTCTGTATAACTCCAGCAGTGTAAAAAGCAGTATAGAAACAAGTGTTCACAAACTTTTGCACCTGGTTGTATATAAGATATTCAATATATATGTTAAATGTTACATACATATAAAAGTAATATATATATATATATATATATATATATATATATATATATATATGCCAAATATGTATATTATATTTTAAAGGTTCCTAAGGTAATGTTTGATACATTTAGAGTGATTTGTCATGGTGGTTAAGGTAAATTTCAAGGTTTTATAAATAAATACAAGAATTTTTATTTACAAATGAAGGTTGATGAGGTGATTTTGATGGTTGATAGTATGATTGGTAAGGTATTTTGATGGTTGATATGTACATTTTGATGGCAGTTGATGGTATTGTTGTTCAGGTACATTTGATAATTGATAGGTATGTTTGAAGGTTGATATATGGTAAATGTGATGGTTGATAGTATGGCTGTAAAGGTATTGTTGATAGATGATATGGTAATTTTAAAAGTTGTTAAGGAAAATTTTGATGGTTGTTGGGGTAAATTTGATGGTTGATGATATGGTTGTTAAGGTATTTTTGATGTTTCATATGGTAAATTTGATAGTATGATAGTTGTAAGGAATAGTAGCTATATTTATATATATATATATATATTATAGTCGTAATTACAAAAAAGTAATAAATGCACGCTTAAAATATACGTGCTTAAGAAATACACGATTAAAAACACGCTTATTAAAATTATATATATATATATATATATATATATATATATATATATATAT